>PVJN01040645.1:0-19157 GCA_004026805.1 Lasiurus borealis
TTTTTTTTTTTTTTTTTTTTTTTTTTTTTTTTTGCTCTGGTGGGTTTATTTCTAGCCTACAGGGGAAAGATGTTTTCAAAGATAAGAATCAGGGGGAGGGTGGGGGGAAACAGACCCAGAAGCAAAGAAGCAATGAACAGACTCTCGTGCTACAGTGGGAAGGCAGGGAAAGTTGGGGAGGAGGGGCCTATAGGATATCAATCGAAGGACTTGTATGCATGTGTGTGTGGGGATAGCCAGTGGATATAGGGCAATGGGGGAAGGCAGGGGGCGGGGAGGGGGATGGATGAGGACATTTACGGGGGGTGGGAAGGGCAATAAAGGGAAAATAATAAATAAATTAATTAATTAATTAAAAATAAAAATAAATTAAAACATTATAAAGAGTGGTGGGAATAAATATTTATTTTCATGGGGTCAAGAGGAAATGAGAAAAATGTGTGGCTGTTCCAAATGTAGTCTCTGAATCACAAGCAACAAGGTATCACTGACATCTCATTAGCTATGCAGAATTTCAAACCCCACTCCAGACTTACTGCAGGGGAACAATTTTACCAAGATTCCCAATAATTTTTATAAAACTGAAGTTTGTGAAGCAATGATCTAAATATCTCTTTTAAGTTTTATTTTACAAAGTCAACAATGTAAAGTAACAACTACAGAGTTTTCTAGAGGTTGTCAGTGTATATTTGTGAACAAATGGGATGAATTGATCAAGGAGGCACGAAAAAAAGATAGTTTCTAGAACAGTGTTTTCAACCTTTCTAATGCTGCAACTCTTTAATACAGTTCCTCATGTTGTGGTGACCCCCAACCATAAAATTATTACTATTATTATTTTATTGATTTTTTACAGAGAGGAAGGGAGAGGGATAGAGAGTTAGAAACATCTATGAGAAAGACATTGACCAGTTGCCTCCTTCACATCCCCTAATGGGGATATGCCCACAACCAAGATACATGCCCTTGACCAGAATCGAACCTGGGACCTTTCAGTTCACAGGCCAACGCTCTATTCACTGAGCCAAACCAGTTTCAGCCGTAAAATTATTTTCATTGATACTTCATAACTGTAATTTTGCTACTGTTATGAATCATAATGCAAATATCTGTGTTTTTGGATGGTCTTAGACAACCCTGCTAGTGGTTCTCAACCTGTGGGGAGAACCACTGTTATAAAGCCTAAAACCATCGGAAAACACATATATTTACATTAGGATTCATAACAGTAGCAAAATTACAGTTTTGAAGTAGCAACAAAAATAATTGTATGGTTGGGTGTCAGAAACCAAACATTGTTCTCACTAAATGGATGTAAACAGGAAACCAAAAAGCTGGTCAACCTTAATTGCTCTGAAAGGTCAGAGCTAATTACTCACTGTTTAGTTGAAAATATTGTTAGCTGAAGCAGCCTCTACCTGTTTGTTTCATGTTAATTTTTGTTATTGTAATTTCCTGCCTAAAGGCTAGGGGTGTGTCCCAAAGCCTTAATAAAAGAGAGAAAAATGCTAGAGCAAGTGGTAGTCCTTTCCACTAGAGGAAGGCTCCCGCCTGTCCCCCCCCCCAATATCACCAAATTAATATTTTCTAGTCTCTCTTTTCATTTGTGTGCAGCCTCCTTCAGAACCCGAACCCTGAACCGGGAACCCTGAACCATGCGGGATGTGGAAAGGGGCTCCCACAGTTGAGGTCACCACAACATGAGAAACTGTATTAAAGGGTAGCGGTATTAGAAAGGTTGATAACCACTATTCTAGAATAATGTTGCATAGGTGAGAAAAAAATTAGGTAATCCTGTCCACAGGTAGAGGGATTAGCTGCAGCTAGGAGGAATCAATACAACAGGAGAGAATATTGAGCTATATGGGTATAGGTCAGTGGTATGCAGGCATTTCTCTTGCTGCATTTGTATTGCAATGGGAAAGAAAAAACTCAATTGGAGTGTGATGAAACGAGTGGAGGTTTGAGAAAATATAGGTATAAAATGGTTGTCAAGAATATTGAAAAAATAATGTAAAATTATAAGAAGTTACTAAGATTTCAGGTCAATTTCTAGGATTTTTAAAATTAGTTAATTGCATTTAATATGAGACCAGACAGGGAAAAGAAAAAAAAATTCAGATGTTTATGCATGGGTGTGGAATATATAAAAGGGTTGGAATTTTACAGAAAGGGAATATAATGGAGAGAGGCAGTGATAAGAAAATTGAGGGCATGGGGAAATAGCATAATGATGGATCATATACTTAGATTGTATAAAACAGAAATGATGTCATAAGGAGTTAAGAAACAGTAAAAATTTGATAGAGACTCAAAATATTTGGTTCTGTAAAAAGTAAGGAATTAATATAATTTGTAATCCTAGAAGTAATGAGAAATGTAGAAAAGGGTTGTAGTGCTAGTATAGAATGCTTAAAATAATGGTGATATTGCTCTTATCAGTACAGTACCATTTTTTTATAGTGAGGAAATATAGACATAAGTCAATAAGTAGCCATTTTTAAGAAGGTGTTCATGATAAGATAAAAATTTTCCAGGTATAAGTAATGTAGTATAAGGCCATGTAGTTTAGTTTTTCTTTTCTATAATGCTAGTGCCTGACTTAAACTTTGATCATGAGGCAGCCACTTTTGAATACATATATTGCCAACTACACAAGTAGTTAAAGAAGCAAGCCACCTCTCCCTCTCACTGAGGCTCTTTTGTTTTTGAGATCTTGTATGATTTTGATAAGGGACCATTCTGGCCACTTGATTTTCATTCCCCCAGGCTTTACATTTTTGTTCTATTGTTTTAAATTCACCAGTAAAGAGTGAGCCCAAGAATCTGCTCTCAACTCTAATAGAAGCAAAATCCCATGCTGCTCTCTCTCACTACCTGAGGCCTGGCCCAGGTGTGCTATGTAATTTCCAGATCTTGGAACTAATAAGTATTTGCTTTTACAGAGATTCATTATGGTTATCATACAGGACATCTTTTAATCATAGTAACATCAAGGGCCAGTCTAACCACCGCATTGGTTATTGATGGGTTGAGACCTGCACAACACAAATATTTTTATATCAAAAAAGTGTGGCACACACACAACCATATACAAATAACACTCAAATAATTTAAACTAAGATATTTAAGCAGAAATCCTATTAAAGCATCTAAGTAAATTTTACTTTAATGGAAATCATAATGGGACTTCTATAAAACAAACTGTCTTTGTTATCTTAACAAGGTACATATATCTTTAAAATACCACAATGAATGGAAGATCACTTTATAGTGCTATGTTTTATTATAATTTCAGTACATTCTTCTTTTGGTCAATCCTCTAATGATATATCAATTTTTTTCTAAAACAATTCTGTATAAAATAATGCACTGCAGTTAGTCAAACATTTTATTCACATAACTACATTTTAGTTTACTTTCAATTAAAATGAAGCTATTACACTTGAAGGATAAGCAACACAAAAATATTGCCACATAAGAGAGTAATTTCCCTGTCATTCCTGTGGGAAGAGAAAGAAATGGTTGCTAGGAGCTTTGCTCAAGGACTGGAAAAGTGAAATAAGCAGCAAACACTGGAAAATTAAAGAAACACAACTAACCGTGACTAATGTTTGATTCCAGTTTTAAAACTTTGTCAAAATGAAAAATTGTTTCAAAATATAAAAACGATACTTGATATAATATTTAATATGCACCTGTATTAAAAGTGATTGTATTTCAGAAAAAAAATGAAGTGACTATTTGGAGTTATATATTTTATATAAACCTTAACAAATACCATTTTAGAACACATTGTCATGTTATTCAATTTCAACCACGCATGGTTAGACATTGTAACAGTGAAAAATCTTGACTTCATTAAGTTCCTAATGTGTAGCTCTCAGGACTCTGCTTCTTTACTCAAATTAGCAGGATCAAGCCCAGAGCCTATTGTAGGAAGATGAACAAGATGAACACTTATTTTCCTTTACAGCAGGAAACACACACACACACACACACACACACACACACACACACACAGGGTGTTCATATCTGTGTGTGTGTGTGTGTGTGTGTGTGTGTGTGTGTGTGTGTGTGTATTTTATTTGATTTCAGAGAGGAAGGGAAATTGAAAGAGCAATAGAAACATCAATGACATCAATGATGAGAGAGAATCATTGATTGGCTGTCCCCTACATGTCCCCTACTGGGGACTGAGCTCACAACTTGGTTATGTGTCCTGACCAGGAATCAAATTGTGACCTCCTGGTTCATAGGTTGACACTCAACCACAGAACTACACCAGCCAGGCAAATAGTAATTATTTTAGACTTTGTGGGCCACAGGGTCTCTTGAACTACTCAGCTCTGTTACTGCTTCATGAAAGCAGCTATGGACTATATGAAAACACATAGCAATGGCATCTTAGTTTGCTTTATTTCTATAATTAAAAACAGAAGACCGTTCTTTAAAATACTTTATCAGTATTAACCTAGCAATTTTATGAATAATATATTGTCATTATGCCCATTGATATAGTCTGAATGTTTGTGTCTAGCCAAGATTCCCATGTTGAAATCCTGCCTCCAAAGTGATGCTATTAGGAGGCAAGGGCCTATGAGAGGTCATTAGGATTGGAGGAGGTATGAAGCTAGAGACCTCATAAATGTTTATGCGAGCGTTGCTTCCTTCTCTGCCCTCTAACATAAAGAGACATATAAAGAGGATACCATATATGGATACAAGAAAAAGGTCTTTCCCGAAGTTGATCATACTGACACCGTGATTTCAGACTTCCAATCTACAGAACTGTGAGAAATAAATTAATGCTATTTATAAACCACCAAGTCTATGTTATTTTTGTTATGGCAGCCCACAATGATTAAGACATTCATTATGGGCTAGTAACTTAGGAACATGAGGATAGTTTAAGCAACACACCATTCTTAAATATATGTCACATTAGAATATTTGAGGAATATCTATATGAAGTAAAAAATGCAAGACTGGATATAGGGAAGTACCTAAAGACATTTTCATTATGCATTGAACCAAAAAAAGCACATAAGAGTAAGTGAATATGGCCACTAAAATAAATCCATTCACATACCCAAACTCTAAGCAGCAGAAATCAGAAATCAAGAGAGTTAGGGTATGGAAAGAAATGTGTAGTGCAATCCAAATCAGACTTTAAATGTGTACTGAAAAGAAGGACACAGTCCCTATCCCAATGTGTAATTTTAGGTTAGGATTCATGAGGTTAATTTCGGTTCATCAACCAAAGGTTTCATTAATAAATGCAAGATCTTCTAATAGAGAAAATAAATTTTCAACTCGAGAACTAAATTTGAACAGCAGAAACAAACTGGTATAAAGAAAACAAGTTAGGAGGAGATCTACCCTTAATCCTAATAATGATGCCATTATAATAACCTGGTTATTATTAACAGTAAAGGAGTAAATGGAAGACTAGATAATACAGGTATGCCATTTATACTGCTTTGCCAGAAGGCTGCAGTTAACACTCTCCAGGTCTATTCCCCACTAATTACTAGGTGAAGAGATTAGACAATAGACCAGATCTGCATGACATGGGAAGGTGTTTACCTGCCAGTCACACCTGGGAATTGGACATTGGCCAAAGTAGGGTAGTAAGCATGGCTACTGCATACAGTGGAAAAGTTGATATTTAAGTTTCTGAACATATGAGGCTATGCTCTTGCCTCTTTCTTTCTGCTTGCCCCAACACCAGGCTTGTGTGGTTCCCATGCTTTGCACTAATCCATGTGGCCCACAGCCATGAGGACTCCACAGGATGGACTAATGGTCTGTCATTAGCCTAATGCTGTACAGAACTCAGTCTCACCATGGAACAGACACTCTGGACACTGGCCCTCCTATTGGCTCTGCTGACCCGCTAACTACATCGTTTTCAGGAGAGTGGGACTTTGGAACTCGAGAAATGTAATTTCACGTTCTCCCATGTGAGTCTTAGAAAATTCATATTCAAAGATATAGTAGGGCCAGAACCGGTTTGGCTCAGTGGATAGAGTGTCGGCCTGCAGACTGAAGGATCCCAGGTTCGATTCTGGTCAAGGGCATGTACCTTGGTTGCGGGCACATCTCCAGTGTGGGGCGTACAGGAGACAGCTGATCAATGTCTCTCTGTCATCGATGTTTCTGACTTTCTATCCTTCTCCCTTCCTCTCTGTAAAAAAATTAATAAAATATATTAAAAAAAAAAGATATAGTAGGAACTCCACTCCCACTAGTGTCAGGGAAATTGGTCCCCTTAATTTTTCCAGCAACAATACTACCTGCTTCCTGGTAACAATTTGTATACCACCAATTAGATAGCAGAGCAAAGCCTCTTTATATTTAATTTAATTATCATGTTTTATCAAAGCCTTAAAATTTGAACAGGGATCTGCCTAATCTCTGGCTGAAAGTAACTCAGTGATCTATACCAGATACATGTAGAGTTCTCTGTAAATCTGAGAAAACAGTGAAATTATATCATACATTGAAAAGAGTATTTCAAAAGAAAAGTTGAAAATAGAGCAGTCACTAGTATCTGTAGCAGAGATAGGGTAGAAATCTACAATTTATGGGTTAATAAATGAAAACATGTGGCTGTTTCATTAACAAAAAAAACCTTCATTACTTTGATCATATTTATCAAAAAGTGAAAGAATATTTCTACTTGACATTAAGAAAATTAAAGTGGTGATATATATGTATGTACAGTATAAATGCATATATTTGATTATATGTATTGAAATGTAGTTAAATACATATGCAAGGAAAATTTTAAAACTGAAAAGCATGTACCAAATTATTCCAAATAAATATAGAATGGCTGAATATGCCAGTACATAAAATAAAATTTGTCAAGAAAATAATCAGAACTATATTTTAAAAGTATAAGGAGCCTGAATTATTTGAAACTTTAAAATATGTGAAACATGTAAAATTATATTTATTGTGTTTCAGAATAGCCCTCTTCAATAACAATATATCTCACATGCAATTTTAAATTTCCTAGTAGCCACAGTTAAAAAACATGGGAAGTGGAATTAATTTTAATAATATATTTAATTTACCCCAATAGATTAAAAAGAAAATTATTTCAAAACATTATTATAGAAGATTAATAACATCACATATTACATATCATAGTATTTAAAAATCAAAGTGGGAAAATATATATATTGAACTGATAGCACATCTCAATTTGAATAGCCAAATTCCAAGTGCTCAACAACCATAAGTGGCTAGTGGTTCTCTACCACTGAAACAGGAAAAGGTAAATCTTCCAATCTCATCTCAAGAAGCTACTCAAAATTTGAAAGCAAAACCTCACTAAGCATACATTACGTTCCAGTCTTATGACTAGGAATAGAAGGAGTTTAAACAAAATTGGAGCAATTAAATTTAAATTTATTAACCAATGTCTCCACAGTAAATTCAATACTTTAAAATTTTAACTAAGATTGATAAGTCTGAATAAAAACAACCAAATTGATGAGTGAATAAAAAAGCTGTGGTGCATTTAGAGTGAAATACTATGAGACTGTAATGAAAAAGGCAATCTTACCTTCTGCAATAAATTGAATGGACCTGGAGATTAGTATGTTCAGTAAAATAAACCAGTGAGAGAAAAAAAATGCCATATGATCTTATGGATATAAAGAATCTAGTGAACAAAATAAACTGATGAAGAAATAGGAATCCTGCATTAGACTGACAGCTGTTGTTGGGGATTAGATGAAAGAAGGTGAAGGGATCAGGCAAAGAACATATATGCATCACCCATAGACACAGATAACAGTGTGGTGATGGACAGAGGGAAGAGGAGGTGGACCTGGGTAGAGGAAGGGAAAATGGGGATATCTGTAATAGTGTCAACAATAAAAGTACAGTAAAGGGGGAAAAAAGACTAAGTTTAGTTCATTCTGACTAAAAATACTTAGAAAATTTATGAATTGTAATATCACATCAAAAAAATGATAATGCAGTTGAATGGTTTTAAGAATGGTCCCTATCTCATACTTTATAAAAATAGTCATTATTCATTCACATTGTATTATTTAAAGGTGCAGTGTAAACCAATAAAAATTTTAGAAATAAGATTTCTTAAACATGATGAAAGTCATTAAAGCTTCATTAAAAATAAGAACATCTCATTCAAAGAGACCACTCAGAAAATATAGAGTACATTGGGAGGTAGGAGCTCCTACAAATTAATAAAACATATGTAAATTCATATATGATATATAAGAACATATGTTATACAACACTGTATCTAAAATTCTCAATAAACATAGTCTTATTAGTAAACGTAGGTATAAAAATTAAACCAAAATTAGCCGAGATCGGTTTGGCTCAGTAGATAGAGCGTCGGCTTGCGGACTGAAAGGTCCCAGGTTCGATTCTGGTCCGGGGCATGTACCTTGCTTGCGGGCACATCTCCACTGTGAGGCATGCAGGAGGCGGCTGATCAATGTCTCTCTCTTATCGATGTTTCTGACTTCTCCCTGTAAAAAAATCAATAAAATATATAAAAAAAAATTAAACCAAAATTAAATGTGACCTTATACTTGCCAGAGTGGCTGAAATAAAAATAGGTGATAGGCAGAGAAGGGTGTGCATATAAAGGGAAGTTTTGTACATTGCTAATAAGAGTGTAAATTACATTCTCTTTGGAAACGATGTGTTATTATTTTTTTTTCTTTTTATTAATATTTTTTTAATTTTTATACATATCTCCCCATTGTTCCCCTTCCCTCCCAGGAATACCTCAACCCCCCAGTGTCTGTAATCATTGGTTATGCTTATATATATGCATACAAGTCCTTTGATTGATCACTTATTTACCTCACCTAACTTTAATCTTTCTGCTGTAATTTCAGTCTGTTTGATGCTTTATGATTTTTGTCCCCCTGAGAATTATCAGTCTACTCCCTTTCTGTGCTCCTGATTCTATTATATTCACCAGTTTATTCTGTTGATCAAATTTTTAATTCACTTAATATTTAGATTCACTTGTTGATAAATATGTGTTTGTTGTTCATAATTTTTTGGGCTTTTACCTTTTTCTTCTTCCTCTTCTTAAAGAGTACCTTTCAGCATTTCATATAATACTGGTTTGGAGTTGATGAACTCCTTTAGCTTTTTCTTCTCTGTGAAGCTATTTATCTGCCCTTCAATTCTGAATGATAGCTTTACTGGATAGATTATTCTTGGTTGTAGGTTCTTGCTATTCATCACGTTGAATATTTCTTGCCACTCCCGTCTGGCCTGCATCGTTTCTGTTGAGAAATCAGCTGACAGTTGTATGGGTGCTCCCTTGTAGGTAATGAACTGTTTTTCTCTTACTGCTTTTAATATTCTCTCTTTGTCTTTTGCTCTTGGTATTTTAATTATGATGTATCTTGGTGTAGTCCTCTTTGGATTTCTTTTATTTGAGGTTCTGTGTGCTTCCTGGACTTGTAAGTCTATTTCTTTTACCAGATGTGGGAAGTTTTCAGTCATTATTTCTTTAAATAGGTTTTCAGCATCTTGCTCTCTCTCTTATTCTGGCACCCCCACAATTCTGATGTTGGTACGCTTGAAGCTGTCCCAGAGGCTCCTTACATTATCTTCACATTTTTGGGTTCTTTTCTCTTCTTGCTTTTCCAGTTGAATGTTTTCTGCTTCTTTATATTTCAAATTTTTGACTTGATTCTTGCCATCCTCTAGTCTGCTCTTAGGACTCTGTATAATATTTTTTTATTTCAGTCAGTGTCTCTAGTATGTCCTTTTTCATCTCCTCTTGGGTCTCACTAAATTTATCCAACTTTTCTAGCATATTCTTGAAAAACCTTATAAGCGTGGTTTTGAACTCTATATCCAGTCATTTTTTTTTTCCTCCATTTATTTTGTTTGTGATCCCTTCCCTTGTCTCAGCATTTTAACTATGTCGGGGAAACTTCTGTGTTGAATTCAGCTTTATGATACCAGACTTGCAAAACCAAAGAAGCCTCTGTTGAGCTTGGGGTGGGTAGAGTCTCAGGGCTTAATGGACCTCCTTGTCTTCCCGCCCTCCAAGCCCCTGAGTCTCACGTGACTGGGTAATTGCTGGAGTAGTCCTTGTGCGCATGCGCCCTCAGTGCCTCTAGACCACTGTCTCTCCGGCTCCCCCGCGCTCCAGGACCACACGAGTCTAGGTCCGCAGGGTTTCGCCCAAAACAGGGGCTTATTGGATTAGAAGTGGCACAGTTGGGAGGGTCTGTCTCCCACCCAGTCTCAAAAGTCAGTGGCACAATCAGCAATCTTTCCTGTGCACAGTGCCGTGAGCACCACCAGGCCTTTGATTTTTTGCGACTCCCCTAAATTTCCATGCACTTCTCCCTTTTCACAGTCCAAACTCCACCCTTATGAGTTTTGGCTGGATCTGGGGTTTAGTGTCATAAGATAAGAGATTCAATGCCTATGAGAGTCTCTGTTTCCCTCCCGCCAGAGAAAGCCAGCCAGTCACTACGGCACCCACTCTCTCCACACACGTGTCTCCGTACCTCAGCTTTTTGCAGCTACTCTGGATCTCTGTGAGCCCCTCTCTTTCCCTCTAGTTGTAGAACTTCTACTCTGCCAGCTTTCCTGTGGTTCTGGGTGATGTCTGTTCTTTCTTTTAGTTGTAGTTTTGAAATTGTTGTGAGAGGCAGCAGTGTAGGTGTTTACCTATGCCGCCATCTTGGATTCTCTCACAATGTGTTATTATTTACAAACATTTATTGGATATATAAATCATGACAATAAAGTCCATATATGTATATAAACATTTATTTGTTTATATAAATGCATATATGTATGTATTATCCTCAAAAAGAAGCAAAAGATACAAATACAGAAAAGCTTATAGAAACATCATTCATAATAGGCACAAACTAGAAATTGCCTCAAGTATGTTCATCATCATTAGAATAATTACATAATTTTGATATTTTTATACTATTAAAAAATCCCACAACCATGTGTTTAGCTAAAGCTAAAATGAACAATATAGATGAGACTCACAAACATAACATAAACTCTAAAAATATAGACAGAATAGAGAATATACTATAAAATCCCATTCATATACTATTTAACTGAAGGAAAACAAAACAATTATAAAAATTCAGGACAGTGTTTATCATTGGGAGGAAGGGATAGGACATAATTACAGGGAAAGAGGAAGTAGATTTGTGGAATGCTGGCAATATCTTGATCAATGTCTTTATGTGGGATTTTCTTTGTGAAGACTTTGTACTCAAAAGTTAAATGTAATTCAAAAGTATGAGTGATTAAATTCATGCACAAAATTAAAAAGGCAAATAATAATTTAAAAATAACTTTTATATATGGTAGGAATAAGTTGTTCCTGTTTCTAGGTTTTGCTTATGTCTTTGGAAATCACATGTTATCTAACCTCAGAGTCACTGGAGGGATTATTAAAACAGATAGCTGGAACTCATTTCTAAAGCTCTTGATTCACTGGGTCTGCTTTTGGTACCAAACATTGAGAATTTTTACTTTCAACAATTCCCTGGTGATGTTTACGCTGTTGGTGTGGGCCACAGGTAGAAACCACTTATATTTTCTATTCTCTTAGAAATATACTTTCCTCCATCCTTGCAGTCACCTATCTCACTCTTACAATTTATTCCAGTTCCAGCAAGGCTGCATGATAGAAAGTTTCCCTGATCCAAAACACAATTATTAACTTTAGAGAATCCTCTTCTGTACTTTGTATTTCCCTTAGAAATTTATCTATGTTTTATCTCTGTCTATGCTTCTAATTTATCCATTATACCGGGCATTTTTTAGAGTTTATTTCATCCTTTAGAATATTTGCTTTAATTACATATGTTGAATATCTTAAAAAAATCCCATCAAGTTCTCAATTTCTGCATGGATTGACATGTTTTCTTTTCAGTTCCTGTGATTCTTGTCTTTAGTTCTCCCTATCTTAAAGCCAAATTTAACTCCAGCTTTCTTAGCATCCCCGCCTCCAACTTTTCTTTCATATTCCTAATGTGATGGAGTTAGGATAAACCTTGTGTCCCAACAGCCTCCTGATTCACTAACTCAGCCAAAGATCACAAGGTGTTCTATTCTATATGTGACACTTGTACTGGCATTCCTCCTGGTGGGTGCACCTTTCCTTCAGTAAACTACCAGAAGATTAACAATCCATTGCCCTCCTTTCTTGATGCCTTTACAATTTTCCTTCTATTTTCTTCATCCCTTTTCCTCCTCTAAACTTGCTCTTAAGACATTTTTGATGGTCTGTGAATTATCTTATTATTTTCTGTACTCTAATTTTGCTTTCCACAAAAACACTTTCAATGAAAATAAATCTCTCTTCTGTTTTCACCCTCCGTTTTTAGAAACATTGCTTCCTATATCAAATCTTTTCTCCTCTCCTTTCTGGGGTACCAAAATTTATTTTTAATACACAATAATAAATACATGTAATCATCCTTCTGTTCTTATAATCATCCTTTTGCATACATGTTTAATAAAGACTTTGAGGTTTATATTTTATCAAATCCATATCTTTTTAAAATGTGTTTTTATTTCCCGAGAGAGAGAGAGAGAGAGAGATTGATGTGAGAGCACAACACTGATTGACTGTCTCCTGCTTGCTCCCTCCTGGGGATTAAGCCCTGACCTGGAATGGAACCTGCAACCTTCCAGTGTATCTAATGATGCCCAGCCACCTGAGCAACCCAGCCAGGGCCAAATCTACATCTTTCTATCAATCAGTACAAAGAAGAAGTTTTTGGGATTCATATCTTAAATTTTAAAAAGTTTTGAAATTTTGTTTCTATCTTTCTATCACAGACATATTCAAATACTCTGGTACCCAGATATATGTTATCTATTAATTTAGGCATATATATGTAATGCATCCCTCACTTCTGTCTGAGATGGTAGAAATATGTATTCAATTACCCACACATGTAGAAGCTATTATTAATAAAAGCAGGGAAGCTTTTTTCTGCCTTTCAAAATTCAAATGCATATAAACTGTTACTCTACCTTTTCCAGTCAAATGAAATTCATGCCATAGAGGTTAATCATAAATCTAAAAAAGAGGTTGTTTTTCCTTTTCTTTTTTTTTAGTATCTTGTATCTAAGAAAATTATTCTAGACATTTATAACCAATGAAAAATTAAATGAGTAATGTAATTAAACATGCAATTCAATTATGAAACTCTCTTTTGACCAATTGTCTTAGTCCTTTTGCAAAGCCTTTACTTGAATAAATGCATATTTGATTACAAAGGTAACATTGAATGCTTGGTTATTCTTTCAAAAGGGCAGGAAAACATTATTTTTGTATATGAATAATGACTGAAAGTGATACAATTAAAAACCTTGAATTGCAAATGAATCTGCCCTATATATGTTCTCAGTGAGAACATTTTATATAATTTATTTTAGGCTAAACTAGTTTAATTTAATAGGTTTGAAATATGAATTAAAGAAGAGCAGAAAAACTAAATAAAATGAAAGGTATGAAATATTTTAAGTTGCAAAAATTTAATTATAGAAGTTATTGGATTCTGACATTTATACTGACCAGCGATTATAAGATATATCTTTGCTCTTATTTATCTTTTACAATAATCTGATTTATTATTTTGGTGTTTGTTTTTACATTTCTTTTCTACCCAATTTCTGCTAGATTTCTCAAATATAAACTGTATACTACTTTTTTTGATGTTATGGAGTGTAGTGAGGTGATAATTTGAACTTTATGTTTATATTTAAAATACATACATATATATTTTTCAAGCTTTGAATATTTTATTTTTTAAGATTCTTATTGCTTGAATTATTACATATAGTATTGCATATGTCTCCTTTTCCTCCCATTGACCTCCTCTGGTCACCCCACCCTTCAGCTCTTGTCCTTACCTCCTAGTGTGTGTGTCCTTTGCTTATGTTTATAAAATATATTTTTAATTTACTTTTACTTTAAATATTCCTTTCTTAACTCACTTGGCTCCACTTGAAATTTTTGATAGCCACTAAGTCAGCTTTCTTTTTTTAGGTATGATTTCACCATATTATCTCTACATTGTATTTTATTAAAAAAATCATATCTGTTTAACTTATTGGGTCAAAATGGTTATCCTATTTGAAATTTCTCTCTTCCTCTAGGTATTTTTCCCACATTAGTGATTCTTTTTTACTCCTGTAAGTGAAAATTGTAGTTGTTCTTTTGTAATCAAACTTCTTAAGGGTCCATGCTGTTATAGAGTCTCTATTTCTTACAACTGTATGGGTATCTATAATCATTACTAAATAAAAAGATTAATTAAATATTCCCACACTGAATATAGCATTTTACTAAAAATACATAATGAACAAACCTTATTATAAAAGTCTAGCAGCAAAGAATACTACCAATTCAACTGACCACAACAGGATATTAGTGAAACAAAATCTTATAGGATCCTCTTATTCAATGCTGGAAAAACATATTTAATAAAATTCCACATGCTCTGACTCTAATCACTGGAAGATTCCAAATTATAGGGACGTTTCTAAACCTGATACTGGATATTTTCTAATAATCAACAACATATAATTTTGAATGGTGAAGCATTATAAACATTTTCTATTCAAATCAGGAACATGAGAAGAAGACTGGAATCAATGTTGTACTCAAGGACTCAAGCAGAATGTGATGATTAAAAAAGAGAAAAAGAAAACAAGAGAACAAATGATGTTATGATTGTCTGTTCAGTCATTCCCAAAACTTTTCAACTCAGGATACACAGAAATTGCTAAAGGAATCAGATCAATATCTTGCCAAAATTGTAACGCCATTTGCGACACCAGCAGTGTTCCACCATTGTCTGTTTCATGCTTCCCAGCACTTTTCATCTCAGGGGATACATAGAAATTGCTAAAGGAATAGGATCAATATCCTACCACAATTGTAACCCATTTTCATTTTTGATACAGCAGTGTTCCACTACAAATGGTTGGAAGACTGTATTCTATATAGTATATGCATGTATTAAAACACAATCTTTTGGGGAAAAAAAGTGTTCATTAAGTTTTCTGGATAAAACATCAAAATATGAAGCAGAAATCCCTTATATAAATTTAGAAAATAATTCAAAAATGTTTTCAAATAATTGTAAAACAATATAGTGATAATTATAAATCTTTCTTATAAAATAAAAAATAAATAAAAGTAGAAGTATATTTAATATTGACAGAAAGTATTCTCCTAAACATAATCTACAAATATAATCTCCTAAATACAACCTACAAATTTAATAAAATTCTTTGTAAATACCTACAACTTGATACTCAATGTCAAAGTCAAGAATAGCCAAGAAAGCTTTGTATTAAGCAAAAATAGAAACAGATCTTATCAGTTTTTTGGAGATGTAAACTTTATATATCTACAGTAATTGTTACGTTTTTTGGTGTAAGTTTGATTAAAGATCAATGGCAGAATAGAAAGCCTAAGTAATCTTGAAATAAGAGTGATAATACAGTTCCATTTATCTTTTAAGAAATTTTTCAGAACTGCATGTTAGTCTAGGCTGATGTCTCCCAAACATTCCTCAGAACAATAGAACTGTTCTATGGATATAGGTTCCCAAGATAAAATGTGATTAAAATGTTTCCTAGATTCAATGACATACCCTATCTTGGAGATTTACAACATATACTCGTATATAAACAACCTGGAAGTTTTTAAGTAAAATAAAACTTTTTACTTTTATTCAATATATTTTCCAAACTTTTCAGGAAAAGAACATTCCCCCCAATGCGAATACTTTAAATAGATAAATGTATATATTCCAGAGAATAGAGTTTGAGAAATATAATAAAGACATGCATTCTTATGATGTCTTTTACTTTATGGCTCACATGTAATTTTCTCTACTCTCAAATGATCCTTTCCCACTTCTCCTAAAACCCTCATGACCTGAAACATAAAGCTATAAGCTCTCATTTATTAACAACTAGAGGAGAGGCACAGTGCATAAAATTTGTGCACGGGGGTGTGTGTCCCTCAGCCCAGTCTTCACCCTCTCCAATCTGGGACCCCTCGAGGGATCTTTGACTGCCCATTTAGGCCTGATCCAGGTAGGTTCAGGCCTAAATGGGCAGTCGGACATCCCTTTCCCAATCCAGGATTTCTGTCTTCCAACTGCTTGCCTGCCTGCCTTCCTGATTGCCCCTAATCTACTTTTTCCTGCTAGCCTGATCATCCCCTAACCACTCCCTTGCCAACATGATTGATGCCTAACTGCTCCCCTGCCAGCCTGTTTGCCCCTAACTGCCCTCCCATGCAGGCCTGGTCACCGTGGTCTGCCCTCCCTGCAAACCTGATCACCCCTAACTGCCCTCCCCTATAGCCCTGGTCCCCCCAACTGCTCACCCCTGCAGGCCTGGGTTCCCCCCAACTGCCTTTCCCTGCAGGCCCAGTCACTCCCAACTTCCTTCCTCTGCTAGCCTCGTCACCCCCAACTTCCCTCCTCTGTTGGACTGGTCATCGCTAACTGCTCTCCCCTGCAGACTTGATCTCCCCCAACTGCCCTCCCTTGCAAGCCTGGTCGCTCTCATCTTCCCTCCCCTGCTGGCCATCTTGTGGTGGCCATCTTGTGTTCTTATGGGGAAGTCATTTTGACCGCATGGGGGCAGCCATCTTGTGTGTTGGAGGGACAGTCAATTTGTATATTATTTTTTTATTAGATAGGATAGAGGCATGGTATATAGGTAGGGGACAGCTGGTTTGGCCTGATGGGTATCCTAAATCAGGGTGGGAGTTCCACTGGGGCATGGTTTGGCCTAAGAGAGGGGCCTGTGTGGGTTTGCAGGCTGGGCACACCCACCCCTGATGAACCAAGAGGAGACCCTGGTATGTGGTATTTATTTATCTTCCACAATTGAAACATTGTAGCCTTGAGCAGAGCCAAGCCTCTTGCTTGCTACATGGCCAAAGATATTTTTGTTGGGATTTATTTATCTTCTATAATTGAAACTTTGTAGTCTTAAGTGGAGGCCAACACAGGCCAGGGCTTCGGAAACTTGGCTTCTTCCATGGCCAGGGGCAATTCAAGCCTCCTGCTTTTTCAAGCTCCATGGCTGCCATCATTTGTGCTGGGATTTATATATCTTCTATAATTGAAACTTTGTAGCCTAAAGAAGAGATCAAGACAGACTAGGGCAGGAAGAAAGCTTGTCTTCCTCCATTGTCAGGAAAATCAAGCCTCCTCTCTCTCTGTGTATGCAGCCATCTTATTGGGTTAATTTGCATACTCACTCTTGATTACTGGTGGGCATGGCTTGTGGGTGTAGCAGAATTATGGTCAATTTGCAAATTACTCTTTTATTAGATAGTATATGTACTGGTGCACTTGAAGCACTTACATCTTTTATAAATTTTTCAAAAGATTTAATGATATTATTTTATACTAGCAGCCCAGTGCACAAATTCATTCATATTGAAAGATAATTAATTAGAAGTAATATTTTAATATCACAATTTGCATTTGCCCTTTCTCTATGATAGAAGTGTCAACCAAATTCATGATAAATCAAAACACACATGTGCGATTGCCACTAGCCAGAGCTTTATATGTATCCAACTTTGCACAAGTCAATTTAGCCTTTTATAAATACAGAACCAACTTGCTTAATTATACCTGCTTTCTGATTTAGCTAAACGTTTTCCCTGCCTAGTGAATTACCCCAACTTCTCTTTCAGCAACACGGCAGTAAATATCAACATGAGGCAGATTATTATTGTAGATCACACAGGGAGAACAAAGGGTAAAGTATTTCAGTGCAGCAGTATTTGACTATTTTCTGCACAGTGAGAAAATCTGAAGTAATTTTTAAAGGCCACCATATCTTTCTTCTTTTAACTTGGGTCAACTTTCCAAGCTTCCTACATCTCTGTTTTCTGGCTAATGAAAAGAAAATCAGATTCCACTGAGTCTCTCCTCTACCTACTCTAGAATTTCTATGAGGATCAAATGAGAGGAGGCACAGAAAAATGCTTCACAGACTTTTTGTTAGAGTCTGAAATGTTTCCACCTAGCTGTAAAGCAAATTGTGTTTCTGGGCTGAAGTAACTGCAAGGATGATAATCATCGCTAGGGAGAGGAAGCCAACTGTTGCTATGTGACATCATTATCCAACACCCAAACTGACTGTTTCAAGGCTGGGATGGACTGTGGGCCACATTTTGTGCCATGAGATCTCTGCAGCCTCAGCTGCAATGTGGTGGCTGTTGCTCTGGGGTGGTGGCAGAGCCTATGTAAATTGGGGAACCAAATTTTGCTTTGTGGGCAACTGGTCAACAGTGCTGTTTCATGTCATGGTAGCTCCTGCATTGAGCCTCTAGTCCCTGGTGCTCAGTGTGCATCATCGCAACCAGTCATTCCACTGTTTGGTTGATTTGCATATTAGGGTTTTATTATATATAGGATTCCTTGCTTCACCAGGAAGATAGATAACTGTCTAATGGACAATTCTTCTTCACCTATGTAGCTACAAAATATAAAAAGTGTTTAACAGAGTCTATGAATTAAATGCATGCCTTTAAAATAATGGTAATATTAATTGATTAAGTTACTAATTAATATGTTATTTATGTTTCATTTTTTGAGCCTAGGAACAATATGAAAGGTGTCCTTTGCTTATCACATTTTTGCCTCATGCTATTTTTATTTGTATTTGTGAGTGTCAATGTTTAATACTCACATAGCATAATATTAGCTTTTATGAGATTCATTGTTTACTATTCTTTAGCATATATATTTTTAAATGTATTATCACATTCAACATTTATATTTGTATAAAAAACTTTTAATTTTTAACATTTTCACTCTACATTTTGACATTATATGTATTTGTTACTGATCTTTTTTATGAAGAGATTTCTTCAAATTACTAAAATTCTCATTTGGAAATATACTATGAAAGTACCCTATTTTAAAGATCATGAATACAGTACAATGAAATAAAAGAGAAAATCTAAAGTAATTTAGTCCTTCAACTATTCTGTGTTTGCAGATCATAACTGTAAATCATGGCATGCTTTACATATTTTGAAAAATTAAATTGCTATTAAAATGCATAATATTCTGAGGAGCACTGCTTCCCCC
>PVJN01040646.1:0-10319 GCA_004026805.1 Lasiurus borealis
TCACTTGGACAACCTTATTCTCCATGCATGCCTCTTGGACAACCTTAATTCCAGAGCCAGTCACTTGGAAAATCCCCTGATCTCAGATAGTCACTTGGACAACAATATTCTCAATGCTCGTGCTTGGACAACACTCCTATCAATGCCAGTCACTTGGCCAACCTGATTGGCAATCTCAGTCACTTAGACAAGCCCCCGCTCTCACTTATTCAATTGAACAATCTTATCCCCAATGCCAGTCACTTGGACACCCTTATTCTCAATGACAGACACTGTGAAAACCTCATTCTCAATGATAGTCACTTGGCCAAGACGCTGTTTTCTCAGTCATTTGGACAACGTTCGTCAGAGTGCCTGTAATTTGGACAAGTTTATTCTCAGAGCCAGTCACCTGGATAAGCCTCCACTCTCTGTCAGTTACTTGGAAAACCATACACTCGGTGCCAAAGAGTTGGACAAACTTCTTTTCAATGACAGCGACATGGGCAATATTATTTAAATGCCAGTGAATTTGATAACCTTATTCTGAATTAAAGTTCCTTGGACAACCTCATTCTCAATGACAATCACTTGAACATCCTTATGCTCAAAGCCAGTAACTTGCACAGGCTGCTGCTCTCTGACAGTCCCTTGCATAATCATGTTCTCAATACCTGTACCTTCAAGAACCTTATTCTCAAAGCCAGTCACCTAGACAACTTCATTCTCAATGCCTGAAACTTGGACAAGCTTCTGGTCTCTCATAGTCACTTAGACAACCATGTATTCAATGCCCCTCACTTATACCACCCTCTCCTCAATGGCCGTCACTTGGACAACCTTACTTTTCATTTCAGTGAAATAAACAACCTTATTTCCAGTGCCAGTTACTTGGACAAGTTTATTCTTAATTCCTGTGTCTTGGACAACCTTATTCTAAAGGCCACATCTGGAAAAGGCCCTCCTCTCTGACGGTCACTTGGACAAGCATATACTCAAAGCCAATGAATTGGACAACGCTTTTCCCAATGAAAGTCGCTTGAATAACCCTCCTTGCAATGCCAGTGACAAGGACAACCTCATTCTCATGACAGTCACTTTGACAACCTTATTCGCAATTTAGTCACTTTGATAACCTTATTCTCAATGCCAGTCACATGGGCAAGAACCTGCTCCCTCTCGGTCACTTGGAAAACTCTACTCTCATTGCCAGTCATTGGAACAGAAGTGCCAGTAATATGCACAAGACCCTCCTCTCCGACATTCATGTTTTAAAAATATATATATTTTAATGATTTTTTTAACAGATAAGAGGGGAGAGGGATAGAGAGTTAGAGACCTGGATGACAGTGAAACATTGATCAGCTGCCTCCTGCAAACCTACTACTGGGGATGTGCCCACGACCAAGGTACAGGCCCTTGACCAGAATCGAACCTGATCGTCACTAGGAATTCTGTGGACAATCTTGTTCTCAATGACAGTCTCTTGGACAATCATTTTTAAAAATATATATATTTTTTAATGATTTTTGTACAGATAAGAAGGGAGAGGGATAGACCATTATAAACATGGAAGAGAGAGAAACATTGATCACCTGCCTCCTACAAACCTACTACTGGGGATGTGCCCGCAACCAATGTACATGCCCTTGTGCAGAATAGAACCTGGGACCCCAAAATGGTTTCGGCCTCTTGGGTAATCTTATTCTCAAAGACAGTCACTTGGCCCAGCCCCTGCTCTCTCACAGTCACTTGGACAACCTTAGTCTCAATGCCTGTCACTTGGAAAACCTTATTTCCAGAGCCAGTCTCTTGGAAAATCCCCTGATCTCAGATAGTCACATTCACAAAGATATTCTCAATGCTTGTCGCTTGGAAAACAGTCATATCAATGCCAGTCACTTGGCCAAACTCATTGGCAATTTCAGTCACTTAGACAAGCCCCTGCTCTCACTTAGTCAATTGAACAATCTTATTCCCAATGCCGGTCACTTGGACAACCTTATTCTGAATGACAGACACTGTGAAAACCTTATTCTCAATGACAGACACTGTGAAAACCTAATTCTCAATGATAGTCACTTGGCCAAGACCCTGATCTCTCAGTCACTTGGACCACGTTAGTCTCAGTGCCTGTTGTTTGGACAAGCTTATTCCCAGAGCCAGTCACCTGGAAAAGCCTCCGCTATTTTGTCAGTCACTTGGAAAACCACACACTCAATGCCAGAGACTTGGACAAAATTTTTTTCAATGACAGCGACATGACCAACATTATTCCAATGCCAGTCACTTTGATAACCTTATTCTCAAAGCCAGTAACTTGTACAGGCTGCTGCTCTCTGAAAATCCCTTGCATAATGATGTTCTCAATACCTCTACCTTCAACAACCTTATTCTCAAAGCCAGTCACATGGACAACTTCATTCTCAATGCCTGAAACTTGGAAAAGCTTCTTGTCTCTCACAGTCACTTGGACAACCATGTATTCAATGCCCCTTACTTATACCACCCTCTCCTCCATGGCCATCACTTGGATACTTACTTTTAATGTCAGTGAAATGAACAACCTTATTTCCAGTGCCAGTTACTTGGACAAGTTTATTCTTAATTCCTGTGACTTGGACACCCTTCTTCTAAAGGCCACTTCCGGACAAGGCCCTCCTCTCTGACGGTCACTTGGACAAGCATATAATCAAAGCCAATGAATTACACAACGCTTTTCCCAATGGAAGTCACTTGAATAACCCTCCTTGCAATGCCAGTGACAAGGACAACCTCATTCTCATGAAAGTCACTTTGACAACCTTATTCTCAATTTAGTCACTTGGATAACCTTATTCTCAATGCCAGTCCCATGGGCAAGAACCTGCTCCCTCTCAGTCATTTGGGAAACTCTACTCTCATTGCCAGTCATTGGAACAGAAGTGTCAGTAAAATGCACAAGTCCCTCCTGTCTGAGAATCATGTTTTAAAAACATATATATTTTAATGATTTTTTTTAACACATAAGAGGGGAGAGGGATAGAGAGTTAGAAACATGGATGAGAGAGAAACTGATCAGCTGCCTCCTGCCTACCTACTATTGGGGATGTGCCCACGACCAAGGTACAGGCCCTTGACCAGAATAGAACCTGATCGTCACTAGGAATTCTGCGGACAATCTTGTTCTCAATGGCAGTCTCTTGGACAATCACTTAAAAAATATATATATTTTTTAATGATTTTTTTACAGATAAGAAGGGAGAGGGATAGACCATTTTAAACATGGATGAGAGAGAAACATTGATCAGCTGCCTCCTAAAACCTACTACTGGGGTTGTGCCCGCAACCAATGTACATGCCCTTGTGCAGAATAGAACCTGGGACTCCAAAATGGTTTCGGCCTCTTGGGTAATCTTATTCTCAAAGACAGTCACTTGGCCCAGCCCCTGCTCTCTCACAGTCACTTGGACAACCTTAGTCTCCATGCCTGTCGTTTGGAAAACCTTATTTCCAGAGCCGGTGTCTTGGAAAATCCCCTGATCTCAGAGAGTCACATGGACAATGATATTCTCAATGCTTGTCGCTTGGAAAACACTCCTATCAATGCCAGTCACTTGGCCGACCTCATTGGCAATTTTAGTCACTTAGAAAAGCCCCCGCTCTCACTTAGTCAATTGAACAATCTTATCCCCAATGCCGGTCACTTGGACACCCTTATTCTCAATGACAGACACTGTGAAAACCTTATTCTCAATTAAAGTCACTTGTTTTCATGTGTCTCTTGGCCTTCCTTCTGTTGTCTTTCGAAAAGGTTCTATTTAGGTCCGTTGCCTATTTTTTTATTGGATAGTTCATCTTCCTATTATTGAGTTGTATAAGTTGGCTGTAGATTTTGGAGATTAAACCTTTATCAGTGATAACATTTGCAGTATAAATAATTAATAAAAAAGATTAATATTAAAAAATAAATAAATAAATGAATTAAAAGAAGTCACTTGGACAACCTCATTCTCAATGCCAATCACTTGAACATCCTTATGCTCAAAGCCAGTAACTTGCACATGCTGCTGCTCTCTGACAGTCACTTGCATAACCATATTCTCAATGCCTGTACCTTCAACAACCTTATTCTCAAAGCCAGTCACCTGGACAACCTTATGCTCAATGCCTCTAATTTGGACAAGCTTCTGGCCCCTCACAGTCACTTGGACAACCATATATTCAATGCCACTTACTTAAACAACCCTTTTCTCAATGGCTGTCACTTGGACAACCTTACTTTTAATGCCAGTGAAATGAACAAAAATATTCCCACTGCCAGTTACTTGGACAAGCTCATTCTCAATTCCTGTGACTTGGACAACCTTATTCTAAATGCCAGTCATCCAGACAAGGTCCTCTTCACTGACAGTCACGTGGACAAGCATATACTCAAAGCCAACGAATTGGACAAGCCTTTTCCCAATTGAAGTCACTCGAATAACCCTCCTTGCAATGCCAGTGACAAGGACAACCTCCTTCTCATGCCAGTCACTTTCACAACCTTATTCTCAATTTAGTCACTTTGACAACCTTTTTCTCAATGTAGTCACTTGGACTAACTTCTTCTCAATGCCAGTCACATAGGCAAGAACCTGTTCCCTCTGAGTCACTTGGACAACTCTACTCTCATTGGCAGTCACATGGAAAAGCACAATGATATTATATCTTTTTTAATGTTTTTATTTTTATACTTATTATTATTTTTAAAATAATAATAATTATTATAATAATAGTTATAATAATATTTATTGTGGGTTAGGGGTCAGGGAGTCAAGCAAAAAATAGTGCCATAAATACAGGTTCATCTTCCCAGAGGAAAAATCAGCAATTTTTCTCCCCTTGTCCACATCATATTGTTTATTTTATTTATTCTTCCATTTACTTATTTATTTAATTTATTTAATCATTAATTTAATTAATTTATTTTATTTATTTTATTTATTTTATTTTTTTCCTCTATTGCCCTCCCCACCATCCAGTACATGCCCCCATCCGTCTCTCCCTCTCCCCCATTGCCATGTATCCACTGGCTATGCCCACACAAACATGCATACACGCCAGCTTGAAGGGAAACAGGGCCTTTCTGTGGGAACTCACCAACACCGCCAGCTAGACAGGCATTGGAGCTGCCCTGCGACACAATGATATTCTCAATGCCATCACTTGGACAACACTCCTATCAATGCCAGTCACTTGGACAACCTTGTTGTTAATATCAGTCACTTAGAGAAGCCCCTGCTCTCACTAAGTCACTTGCACAACCGTATGCTCAATGCCAATCAATTGGACAATCCTTTTCTCAATGGCAGTCAATTGGACAAACTTACTTTCAATGCCAGTGAAATGAACAACCTTTTTCCCAGAGCCAGTTACTTGGACAAGCTTATTCTTAATTCCTGTGACTTGGACAACCTTATTCTAAATGCCAGTCATCTGGACAAGCCATTTCTCTCTCACAGTCACTTGGACAACCATATTCTCAATGCCTGTCGGATGGACAACCTTTTTCTCAAAGAAAGTCAATTAGACAAGCTTCTGCTCTCTCACCATCGCTTGGACTCCTGTTTTCTCAATGCCAGTCTCTTGGACAAGCCACAGCTCTCTGACCGTATCTTGCAGAACCATATTCTCAATGCCAGTCAGTTTGACAACCTTCCTTTCTAAGCCAGTCACCTGGCCAACCTTATTCTCAATGCCTGTAACTTGGACAAGCTTCTGGTCCCTCACAGTAACTTGGACAACCATATACTCAATGCTCCTTACCTTACCACCCTTTTCTCAATGGCCGTCACTTGGACAACCTTACTTTCAAAGCCAGTGAAATGGACAACCTTATTGCTGGTGCCAGTTACTTGGACAAGCTTAATCTCAATTCCTGTGACTTGGACAACTTTATTCTAAATGCCAGTTATATGGAGAAGGCCCTACTCTCTGACAGTCACTTGGAAAACCTTATTCTCAAAGACAGTCACTTGCACAAGCCATTTCTCTCTCACAGTCACTTGCACAACCGTATTCTCAATGCCTGTCAGCTGGACAACCTTATTCTCAAAGGAAGTCAATTGACCAAGCTTCTGCTCTCTCACCATCACTTGGACTCACGTTTTCTCAATGCCAGTGTCTTGGAGAAGCCACAGATATCTGACCGTATCTTGGAGAACCATATTCTCAATGCCAGTCAGTTTAACAACCTTCTTTTCAATGCCAGTCACTTTGACAAGCTTATTCTCAATTCCTGTGACTTGGACAACCTTATTGTAAATCCAGTCATCTGGACAAGGCCCTCCTCCCTGACAGTCACCTGGACAACGATCACTTCAATGCCAGGGACATGGACAACCTTATTCCCAATGTCAGCCACATGGACAAGACCCTGCTATCTAATAGTCACTAGGAATTCTGTGTTTTTAATTCCAGTCACTTGGACAATCTTGTTCTCCTGGCAGTCTCTTAAACAATCATTTCTAAAAAATATACATTTTTAGTGATTTTTTTACAGATAAGAAGGGAGAGGGATAGAGAGTTAGAAACATGGATGAGAGAGAAACATTGAGCAGCTGTCTCCGCAAACCTACTACTGGGGATGAGCTCGAAACCAAGGTCCATGCCCTTGACCAGAATCGAACCTGGGACCCCAAAATGGTTTTGGCTTCTTGGGTATTCTTTTATTCAAAGACAGTCTCTTGTCCAAGCTCCTGCTCTCTCACAGTCACGTGGACAACCTTACTCTCAATGCCTGTCACTTGGAGAACCTTATTTCAAGAGCCAGTCACTTCGAAAATCCCCAGATCTCAGATAGTCATTTATACAACGGTATTCTGAATACTCGTCGCTTGGACAACACTACTAGCAATGCCAGTCACTTAGACACCCTTATTGGCAGTTTCAGTCACGTAGACAAGCTCCACTATCACTTAATCAACTGTACAATCTTACCCCAATGCCACTCACTTGGACACCCTTATCCAGAATGACAGACACTGTAAAACCTTATTCTCAATGATAGTCACTTGGCCAAGACCCTAATCTCTCAGTCACTTGGACAATGTTAGTCTCAGTGCCTGTAATTTGGACAGCTATTCTCAGAGCCAGTCACCTGGACAAGCCTCTGCTCAGTGTCAGTCACTTGCAAAAGCATACACTCAATGCCAGAGACTTGGACAAACTTTTTTTCAATGACAGCGACATGGGCAACATTATTCCAATGCCAGTCACTTTGATAACCTTATTCTCATTTAAAGTCACTTGGACAACCTCATTCTCCATGACAATCACCTGAACATCCTTATTCTCAAAGCCAGTAACTTGTAGAGGCTGCAGCTCTCTGACAGTCACTTGCAACACCATATTCTCAATGCTTGTACCTTCAACAAACTTATTCTCAAACCCAGTCACCTGGACAACCTTGTTCTCAATGCCTGTCAGTTGGACAAGCTTCTGGTCCCTCACAGTCACTTGGACAACCATGTATCCAATGCCACTTACTTATACCACCCTTTCCTCAATGGCTGTCACTTGGACAACCTTACTTTTAATGCCAGTGAAATGAACAACCTTATTCCCAGTGCCAGTTACTTGGAGAAGCTAATTCTCAATTCCTGTGACTTGGACAACCTTATTGTAAATGCCAGTCATCTGGAGAAGGCCCTCCTCTCTGACAGTCAGTTGGAGAAGCATATACTCAAAGCCAATGAATTGGACAACCCTTTTCCCAATGTAAGTCACTTGAATAACCCTCTTTATAATGTGAGTGACAAGGATAACCTAATTCTCATGCCAGTCCCTTTGACAACCTCACTTTAGTCACGTTGATAACCTTATTCTCAATGTAGTCACTTGGACCAACTTCTCCTCAATGCCAGTCACATGGGCAAGAACCTGCTCCATCTCAGTCACTTGGACAACTCTACTCTCATTGCCAGTCAATGGAAAAGATGTGCTGTCTGACAGTCACTTGGACAATCTTATTCTAAATGCCAGTAATATCCACAAGACACTCCTCTCCGACAGTTACTTGGACAACGTTCACTTCAATGCGAGTGACATGGACAACCTTATTACCAATGTCAGTCACATGGATAAGACCCTGCTCTCTGATAGTCACTAGGAATTCTGTGTTCTCAATTCCAGTCATTGGACAATCTTGTTCTCCTGGCAGTCTCTTGGACAATCATTTCTAAAAAATATACATTTTTTAATGATTTTTTTTTAGTCACTTGGATAAGCATATACCCAAGGCCAACGAATTGGACAACCCTTTTCCCAATGGAAGTCACTTGAATAACCCTCCTTGCAATGCCAGTGACAAGGTCAACCTCATTCTCATGCTGGTCACTTTGACAACCTTATTCTCAACTTAGTCACTTTGATAACCTTATTCTCAATGTAGTCACTTGTCCCAACTTCTTCTCAATGCCAGTCACATGGACAAGAACCTGCTCCCTCTCAGTCACTTGGAAAACTCTACTCTCATTGCCAGTCAATGGAAAAGATGTGCTGTCTGACAGTCACATGGACAATCTTATTCTAAATGCAGGTAATATGCACAAGACCCTCTTCTCCGACAGTTACTTGGACAATATTCACTTCAGTGCCAGTGACATGGACAACCTTATTCCCAATGTCAGTCACATGGACAAGACCCTGCTCTCTGATAGTCTCTAGGAATTCTGAGTTTTCAATTCCAGTCACTTGGACAATCTTGTTCTCAATGGCAGTCCCTGGGACAATCAATTTTTTTAAAAAAATATGTTTTTAATAATTTTTTACAGATAAGAAGTGATAGGGAAAGAGAGTTAGAAACATGGATGAGAGAGAAACATCGATCAGCTGCCTCCTTCAAACCCACTACTGAGGATGTGCCAGCAACCAAGTTACATGCCCTTGGCCAGAATCGAACCTGGGACCCCAAAATGGTTTCAGCTCCTTGGTTAATCTTATTCTCAAAGACAGTCCCTTGGCCAAGCCCCTGCTCTCTCACAGTCACTTGGACAACTTTATTATTAATGCATGTCAATTGGACAACCTTATTTCCAGAGCCAGTCACTTGGAAAATCCCCGGATCTCAGATAGTCACTTGGACAACAATATTCTCATTGCTCGTCACTTGGACAACATTCCTCTCAATGCCAGTCACTTGGCCAACCTTATTGGCAATTTCAGTCACTGAGACAAGCCACTGCTCTCACTCAGTCAATTGTACAATCTTATCTCCAGTGCCAGTCATTTGGACACCCTTATTCTCAATGATAGATACTGTGAAAACCTTATTCTCAATGATAGCCACTTGGAAAAGACCCTGATCTCTCATTCACTTGCACAAAGTTCGTCTCAGTGCCTGTAATTTTGGACAAGCTTATCCTCAGAGCCAGTCACTTGGAGAAGCCTCTGCTCTCTCTCAGTCACTTGGAAAACCATACACTCAATGCCAGAGACTTGGACAAACTTTTTTTCAATGACAGCGACATGGGGAACATTATTCCAATGCCAGTCACTTCGATAACCTTATTCTCAATTAAAGTCACTTGGACACCTTCATTCTCAATGACAATCACTTGAACATCCTTATTCTCAAAGCCAGTAACTTGCACAGGCTGCTGCTCTCTGACAGTCACTTGCATAACAATATTCTCAATGCCTGTACCTTCAACAACCTTATTCTCAAAGCCAGTCACCTGGACAACCTTATGCTCAATGCCTGTAACTTGGACAAGCTTCTGGTCGATCACAGTCACTTGGACAACCATGTATTCAATGCCACTTACTTATACCACTCTTTCCTCAATGGCCGTTAGTTGGACAACCTTACTTTTATTTATTTATTTATTTATTTATTTATTTATTTATTTATTTATTTTTATTAATTTTTTATACATGTCTCCCCAAGCCCCCCCTCCCTCCCAGGCATACCCCAATCCTCCCAGTGTCTGTGTTCATTGGTTATGCTTATATGCATGCATACAAGTCCCTTGATTGATCTCCCATCTACCCCACCTAACTTTAATCTTCCTGCTATAATTTCACAGTCTGTTTGAGGCTTTACTGCCTCTGTATCTATCCTTTTGTTCATTAGTTTATAATGTTCTTTATTACCCACCAATGAGTGAGATCATGTGATGCTTCTCCCTCATTGACTGGCTTATTTCACTAAGCATAAGGCTCTCCAGTTCCATCCAGGTTGCTGCAAATGGTGAGAATTCCTTCTTTTTAATGGCAGCATAGAATTGGAAGGCCAAGAGACACATGAAAACATGTTCAAAATCATTAATCATCGAGAGATGCAAATCAAAACGACATTGCGATACCATCTTACCCCC
>PVJN01040647.1:0-19156 GCA_004026805.1 Lasiurus borealis
TTAAGACTGATTTAAGTTTGGTTAAGATGGGTATCAGTATTAACTGAACAAATAACACATTTTTTTAAAAAAAGGGAAAAGAATATGAACAAGTAATTTGTGTAGGAAAAAATAGAAATGACAAAATATCATAGAATAGAAATTCAACATCAGCAGCATTAGGGAAACAGAGAATAATACAAGAAGGGTCATCTGCCTATCAGACAGGCAAACATGGAAAAGATTGAGACTCTCCATAGGTGTGAAATGTATGGGGACAAGATCTCACATAAATAGTAGTGTTGAGTATACTATATTATAACATACATGATTTTTTTCAGGAGCAATTTGGTAGGATCTCATTATCTTCTACAATGAACAGCAATACATTCATAATTCCCAAGTGAACTTCTAAAAAGCCACTCTTAATGATTAATGAAGGAAATCTCAAATCCTTTCTTTTTCAATTCCCTCATTCTAAGAGGTTTATATAGAGCATACTTTTAGAGATAATTTTCAGGTTGCTTCTAATACAGTACTGAGTAAGGAAGTCTGGCAGTGATAATCATCTTTAAAAGCCCAACTCTAGCCCTAGCCAGTTTGGCTTAGAATGCCGGCCTGCAGACTGAAGGATCCTGGGTTAGATTCCGGTCAAGGGCACCTGCATGGGTTGCAGGCTTGCTCCCTAGTAGAGGGCATGCAGGAGGTAGCCAATCAATGATTCTCACTCATCACTGATGTTTCTATCTCTCTCCCACTCCCTTCCTCTGTGAATCAATAAAAACATTAAAAGAAAAAAAAAAAAGTCCAACTCTAAGTGAGAATTCCTTATAAGCATTCTCCATATTTGCCTGGAGCAATATTAGCCCTGTTACCTGGCTCTTAACAGGGTGTATCACCCACTGATTGGCTGTCCAGGAAGAGGAGGATTGAGCGGGGGTGGAGAAGGAGGGTGCAGGATGAGGGCTGAGGGAAGAGGAGGGTAGGATGGGCAGAGCTACTGTGTCTAGGTTTCTCTCTCCCTGGCTCCCCTCTATCAACATTCAGTTATATAAATGCTTTTTTGTTTCCCTGCTGTTTGGTTGAGCTTTAATGTGAGGCTGACTCTTAGTACAGAGTTTTAACCATCTTTACAGTAAACCAAACACCCAGACTTTTCCTGAGCCTGGCACATTCCCTTAACCCACTGTCCTTTCTAAACAGGATGTTATCAGCCCTCTAATACCTTTCTTTATATGCGCTATAAAAGTGTTAGGTAGGCTGCAGGGCTTTGTGAGGGGAGGGAGTCCAGGCCTCTTTGTTCACAGGCAATCCTGTTCCTCACACCAGCCACAGTCCAACTGCCGCACAGGAAATCTTTGCAAATTGCCGTTTCCTCATTTAAAATGGTCACAGGACACAGTGGCACCTGCTACAGTTAATGCTGCAGACACGTGGCTCGGGTTTCTTTCCATGGCTTCTCCTTCTAAGGGGCCTTCTGAGATTTCATCAGGGGTCCTTTGTTAATGCGTTTAGTTCCCCTGCCCCCACCTTCATCACACACACACACTAACACACCCCTTACAGGCTCAGTGTTCGCCCATGAGACAGAATGTGATGGAGAAGTTAACTGGTATCTCATCCTTTTACTGCCGAGCTCTTATCAGCAAAGAGGAATGATAAGGTAATTTGCTTCTTGGCCTTGAGTTTTAAGTTCTAGGCTTCCCTTCCTCAGGGAAAAACAAATGGCCCTTTGTGCTTCAGAGTCTTAAACAGAGAAGTTTCTAGGCCCCTCCACTCAGATCTTTGTTCAGAAACGATATTTATTAAGAATTACTCAGGATGCAGAAGACAGTTGCTGCAATTAAAGACGGTGTGACCCAGCCCTATGATGCTTCCCTGAGATGGAGACATCCGTGTGTGTGTGTGTGTGTGTGTGTGTGTGTGTGTGTAGGGGTAGTAGGTGCAGATTTCCAGGGTAGCAGGGGTCTGTGTACCCCCACCCCTGCAGGAATTCAGGTGGGAGGCTACCTAAAAGTCTGTGGAGGCTGGATATTACACTCTCCTGCTTGACAGCCTGGGGGAGGGTTTCCATGGATAAACTGTGGCCAGTGGAGAGAGGAGCTTACACCAAAAAGCCTCTCCATGGTCCTCCCAGGACCTTCCCTGACTGGTAGAAGAGACTATCACATGGTTAGAGGAAGAAGCAGTGGTAACCATGGCACCCACCATGGTACCCATCAGGATACCCCCACTTTCCTGGGCCCATGAAAGCCTGAGAGACAGGGTCAGGGAGACCCTGTAATCCTGATAGTAAACTCTTCTCCAACCTTGGGGAGGAACTTGAAGCCAAGTTTAATTTTATTTTAGATACATGTAGAAATGTGGCATGCTTTGCACCTGGGTATTGTGTAGCAATTCTTATCTGGTACCCACATTTCTCTCCATAATGTAAATTACATGGAATATCTCCTTGGAAAGAGAGGGGCTCCTGCATTTTGAGCAGAGCTTCCTTCACTCCTTCATCTCATAATCTTTACCTCATAGAAATCCGCCCTTTTCTAAACAACAGATATAGTTATGCATATTATAATATGCATATATTAATTTATCAGGAACACGAGTTCTCAGGAACTTCTCAAGCGCTCTAATCCCCATTTAAAAACAGACAAAAACAGATCTTTGAGAAGAATCATGAAAATGAGGCCTGAAATTGGGGCCCGCCAGCCTTCACCTAGATCTCGATTACACTAGTGATTCTCCCAGTGCCTAGTAGGAACCAACTAGGGAACAACTAAGTGGACTGTAAGTCCCTAGGCAAATGGATTGAGTTCCTTTGACTCCGAGTTTTAAAGTAACAGCACTACAGAAAAAAGCCAAGTGCTAGGCACTCTGGAGATTTCGAGAAGAAAAAGACATGGGTCCTGCCAGGAGGAAGGCACTGGCTCACTGGAGATATAAGACTGTGAACCATGAAGTCCTCAATGGGGCTGAGCTTGTAGGTAGGACATGGGGAATCAAAAGGACTGGATGAGTCAGGAATGTCTTCCTAGAGGAGGGATACTGGGGAAAAAACACTTGACCATCCAATGTCCTGATTTCAGTTGGCTGGAAGAGAAAGTAGGAGGGAAAGAGGAGGACATTTCAAGGACTTGAACAAATTGACAGATGTGAGAAAGGTCATTGCTTGGTTATGAGGTAGACAATGCATGTTGGGAGTAAAGGGGAATACATGGAATTAGACCTGGAATGTGGGACCAGCTTGTAGATGGCTTTCATCACTGAGCAGAAAAGTTCAGACGTAAGCAGTTGGGTTTACAGTATGGGAATTACATGATGAGCAGGATTTCAGGGTGATTAGCAGGCAATTCCCATGGGAGATACCAAGTGTTAGCAGTTCCCTGGGTTTATAATGATTTATTTGTAATAATGCGTATGGTGTTATTTAAAAGTTGACTTTAGGGTGCAAACATTGTGTGTGTTTGTGCATAGAACTTCTAAAGAGGTTTATATCAAGATATGACTTAATCCATGCAATTAGTAAGAGAGAATGGAGGAATTATTGACTTATGAAATCAACAAGTGCAATCAGGCGGAGCTGGGTTGAAGAAATCTGGGAGCTAGCATAAGACCAGGTGCACAAGTATTGACTTCATTAGGAGGTTATGGAAAACTGCAGACGTTGGCTAACACCATGTTGTTCTGTAAGGACATCTCTTGCAGGAGGAACAACTAGAGTGTCCCTAGAGACAACTGCTGGAGTCCAGGATAGCTCCTGAGAAACCATCGATATACTAGTATATAAAAGGCTAATATGTTAAATGTCTGTCTGACTGGTCACTATGATGCACACTAACCACCAGGGAGAGATGTTCAACACAGGAGCTGCTGAGCTGCAGTGACTTCCAACAGCAGTTCTCGGGTGATGCACCCTGAAACCTGAGAGGGACTGTGCAATTCCACCTTTGGCTGTGGGTTATGTAGTTGCTGGGCACTGTTGGCCCTGAATCTGGTTTACTGCACACTTGCATTTGGATTCCACACCCTGTATGACAGCAACTTTGCAGAGTGCCCTCTCACACTCTGGGACCCCTCTGGGAATGTCAGAGAGCCAGTTTTGGCCCACTCTCCACAGACCAGTCCAAGAGACCCACCTGCCAGAGGGTCCCTGTTCACTCCATAGAAGCCTTTTGAGCCACAGCTGCACCTAGCTGGCTGGCTGGGGAGGGACCATGGGAGATTGGCTCTAGGGCATGTCCAGTCCATCTTGCACAGTTCCACCCCTCCAGCCATCTTCTAATTTATTTCTTTTCAATGCGCATGAATATGTGCACTGGGTCACTAGTCTAAGATAAAGGCAAGTAACATAACATCTGGGAGCAGCCTCACTGCACTCAGAGTCAGATTTTGCCATGTTCAGCTATTCATTTGCTCATTCACTCAAATTCATTCATTCATTCATTCATTCATTCATTCATTCAAGTATTTATATCTGCTGAGGCACTGTGAATGGTGCAGACTTCAACAATCAATGGCAAAGACAGACATGCAGTTCAGAGCCATTGTTCTTTCTTTCCTTCATCCCCGTGTCCCATTCCCATCTACCCCATGCAATGGAAAAGTGAAATATTTATTGTGTTGGTAGGTGATTGATTCTCAGTTTTCCTCCATGAGTTCCAATGTCAACTTTTGCTTTTTGGTTAGTAACATGCATGAGGACAACGAGAAGTTTCCAGAATTCCTTACTTTTCTCTTCCTTCTAAGGCAGTGGTTCTCAACCTGTGGGTCGTGACCCCTTTGGGGGTCGTACGACACTTTCACAGGAGTCGCCTAAGATCATCAGAAAACACGGGTATTTACATTTTAATTCATAACAATAGCAAAATTACAGTTATGAAGTATGGTTGGGGGTCACCACAACATGAGGAACTGTATTAAAGGGTCACGGCATTAGAAAGGTTGAGAACCACTGTTCTAAGGGGTCTGGGTTGGAGGGAGGTCTTGGTTTGTCTGAGCTGAGGTAAGAGATGCAAAAGGATACAGGCTGGAGAAGAGGAATCACAAGATAAGATATATATTTTCAGTGATTATTATTTTTTAAAATATATTTTATTGATTTTTTTAATAGAAAGGGAATGGGATAGAGAGTTAGAAACATTGATGAGAGAAACATCAATCAACTGCCTCCTGCATACCTCCTACTGGGGATGTGCCTGCAACCAAGGTACATGTCCTTGATTAGAATAGAACCTGGGACCTTTCAGTCCACAGTGTGCTCTATCCACAGAGCCAAACCAGCTAGAGCTATTTTCAGTGATTATTAACCATACAGCAAACAATATTTTCATTGCATCTGTTCTCTCAGGATGCAATATTGCCTCAAATATCTCTGAGAATATTAATTGGAGATTTCTTTCTTCTCTTTGGTTTCTTATCTTTACTCTTTCCTTTGGGCCACTCTTGTGTTGATTTTTACATATTTTTCCTGTTGTGGTCTTTCTTCAAATATCTGGTCATCTTCAGTTGTTTTTACTTTAACATGAGGCTATAAGATGCTGACTGATATTTTGTGCTTTTTGCACCTGGGTGGGGCTTGTTAGTTGGGCCTTTACTTGTGGCACTTTAGCTCCACCAGTTCCTTGCTGTGTGGTATTAGGCAAGTTATCAAAGCACTCTGTGCTTCAGTTTCTTTCTATAGCTGTTGTGAGCATTAAATGAATTAATATCCTATATAATAAAGATGTTATATGCAAATGGTCATTATGCCATAAAGCATAATGACCAACCGAGTAATGACTGGATCACGGATCAGCAGGAGGGTGGGGTAGCAAGCTACAAGTGGGCGGCAGAGAGCTACAGGAAAAGGCAGGGCAGCAAGCTATGAGGGGGTGCAGGGGTGGGTGGAAGAGGATGGGAGGAGCTACAGGAAGGTGGGGCAGCAGCAAGCTACTGGTGAGCTACTGGCACATGGATTCGTGCACAGGGCTACTAGTATAATATATTTACTATAGTGCTATGTAACTATTTGCTACGTCTATTATTTTTACAATAATTATTTGGCAGACACTCTGCTGTTAGCTAAGGAACTCCTAAATGCCAGTATGTCAGGGGATTTATCCTTGGGACCTCTGCATTTTTCAGAGAATAAGGTTGTTGTGTTTTACTGGGGGAGGAGATGTAGAGGGGAGAGCCCATCTGGCTGCCAAGTGGGGTGAGAAGCCAACTGTTCCTTTGTGCTGTTTTGTCAATCACCATAATTTCAGCCCCATCACTCACTCATTTGATGTTAATGAACTGCCTACTGTCCCAAGTTCTGCTTTGCTCAAGATTTCCTTCTCGTTTTTATCCTTCAACCTTCCACTTGCGTAGTAATAGAAGTTTAGCTTCCTCTGTTCTCTTTCTTCTGCCACTGCTCCTCCATCTTCTGTTTACCCACCAGAAATTCTTTAAAATCTCTTTATCTGCTGAGAGTTCCTCTGCCATAACTGGGTATTTGTCACCTTTTAAATGCACTTATTATCTTTTGAGGGAATCTCAGTGAAGATAAAATCAAGCACGCTTAATCTGGCATCTTTAATCAGATAGTGATATACTCTCTAGACAGATACAGGCCCAGGTTCCATGTTTGAAATCCTGGCTCTTTCACCTGCTACACTTGTAGGATCCTTTAAGCTTGGGCAAGATGAGGAAGGGAGGAGAGAAAGGAAGTGGGAGCCAAAATGACTTGCTTTTGTTGAGGGCTCTTAGAAAACAGTCTACTAATGCTTTTCCCCTCTTGGAATGACGCAGTCAATATGAATCTGCAGTTAGCAGGAGAGAGGGTTTTAGGCAAAGGTTCAGAAAAGATCTTGCAAGTAATGATCAAGATAAATTACTTAAAGAGGGAGATATAAAGTACTTCTGAATTGCAAGTTATTATGAGCATTTTACTGTAACTACTACCCGGTCATTCCTCCAGAATGTTATTGCTGGAAGCCAGTATGTATATCAACTCAAGGATGGATGTGGGCTATTTCTGCAAAATACAATAGTAGTTCTATTATGAATAACATAATAATGGCTTATGACTCACTATTTCCATTACATTTATCATATGAACATATTGAGTAAAATGAGGACACTGCTTTGAAGCTCTAGATGGTGGAATTCCACACACATTTATGAAATGTAAGTATTTTAAAAGCTTACTGCCAAGTAATAATAACATCAACCAATTACATACTACCCTTCAAACAAACAATTACAGATAATAATAGATTTGTAACCACAAGCCTAATTAAACAATTTGCTAATAGCTAATCTATGTTAAAGGAAAAGGTGTTTTAAGCCTGACACATGTTACCAGTCAGGGTCTAACCAGAATAACAGAAACCACGAACATACTGATCAAAGAGGGAATCCAGGGCAGGGGATTGGTTACACATTTGATGATGACCTACGGAGTTTAGTGACAGTGGGAAGTCACTCCCAACCCTGGGCAGAAGGAGCCCAGAGAGAGCCCAGGGGTGGGCGTCACTGATGACAGCTGGAGCCACAGAAGGCCTTTCTGGCTGGGGCTGGAGCCTTGCTACAGCTACTGTGAGAGATGTCATCCAAGGGCCGGAAGCTTATTGAGAAACACCCTGGCCCTTCCCTTTCTCCACTGCTTCTCAGCGGCTGCCGCGGTCAGCTCCTCTGAGACAGAGCAGAGCAAGTGAAGGCGAGAAATGGATCTGAAAGCAAATGGGCCCACAACCTGCACAGCATATACGTAGTATTCTACACAGTGTGAATATTCTTTAAGGTAGATGACAAGTGTGGATGTCTAATTATAAGTATACGTACATATACTTCTGCAGCTCTGTATATATTCAGATTAAATTGGAGCCACAGTCTTAGTCAGTTGAGGCAGGACTATCTTTCTTAAAAAAAAAAAAATTCTTTATTGATTTCAGAGAGGAAGGGAGAATGAGAGAGAGAGAGAAACACCAATGATGAGAGAGAATCATTGATCGGCTGCTTCCTGCACGACCCCCACTGGAGATCAAGCCCCCAACCCAGGCACATGCCCTTGGCCGGAATCAAATCTGGGACTCTTAAATCCGAAGACTAATGCTCTCTCCACTGAACTTAACCCATTAAGATAGGCAGGACTATCTTAATGGATTAAGATCTGGTTCAAATGAGCCATAGGTTGGCAGCAAAATGAAAATAGCACTAGGTGTTATAAGAGAAAGTTTATTTAGAAAGTCAGAGAGGTAGAAGGAGTAAGCTGTAGAAAAAGTGGGCTCAGGAAGCAAGTTACAGAGGGACCCAAGAAGGGCCCTTGGAGCTTAGGAAAAGAGAGAGGCAAAGAAAACATTCCTGGGGGCGGGAGGGAGAAAAGGTAGGGGAAGGCATGGGCATGCTGCCAGAAGGGACAGCTGCACTGGGTCCTCCAGCTTAAAGGTATTTATCTGGAGGTCTCAGGGGAGGACCCCAATCACCTTTCCAGGTGTGACTTTTCAGAGTCCTGGTCTCCACTTGGTCAGTGCCAGGACAAGGGGTCATTGTTAATGGAGCTGGTCCTGGTGGTTAGCCATGGCATCGCTTGCCTGGTTTTGCTGCTTTTCTGGGCCTAGAACTAGAACATAACTGAGGCCTAGATGTATTTGATGAGGGTCAGAACCTCCTTGTCCTGGGAGTTTGATGCTTAATGGCTATTCTCCAGCCCTCTCATTTGTTCCCCTCTAAGGGGTCTAACCCACATGATAGCAATATGCCAGGGGAGGAAAGGTTAGGGGAGGGTCTGAACTGCATGAAAGAGAAATGAAAGGTCAGGGAGTCTAAATCGAATGACCCAGCAATGTGCTGGGGTGTGGGGAATGGGGGAGGGAGGGTAAACCTGGGGCAAGGGCCTTGTTTTCCCAGTTTTGCCTATGGGTAGGCACCTGGAGCTTTCTGTCCTGGTGACTTTCTGTACTGTCCCATTGTACTAGCTCTGCTCATGTTTGTCTAACTGCCTATCTCACATAGACTATTGCTAAGATATCTAACAACTAAGTGACAATTTATTTTTTTAACTCAGGAAACACATCAACCAGCCACCTTTGGACATGGCAACTTTTCCTCCTCTCATTTTATCTCTAATCCTACACTAGGGGCAGGCATATAGTCTAAGATGCAAAACTACAATTCCCATAAAAGCCCACCCATATAGAACTTGCATACTGAATAGCTTTAAGAAAAAAAAAATTTAAATTGATTTCAGAGAGGAAGAGAGAGGGAGAGAAAGATCAATGATGAGAGAGACACATTGATCAGCTGCCTCCTGCACACTGGGGGTTGAGCCTGCAATCTGAGCATGTGCCCTTGACCCTTAGTCCGCAGGCCAACCTTCTATCCACTGAGCCAAACCAGCAAGGGCCTGTATGGCTTTTAAAACCAACATCATCTACATTTAAGATTCTTTGGTAAACTTCATGAGACTATAAAATAATGCTCAGAAAACTTTTCACAAATAATAAGGAGAATTTTTGATTCCTCCTTTACAAATGCAAGTGGTGGAAGTGCTGAGCTGGCTGTTTTCCCACACTCCTTTCCTCCTTGGCAGATGGCAGAATAAAACAGTCACAGTAGACAGTGCCCTCTTTCAGAGACTCGGAAATACACGGGGTACATGGAGAAGTCTTGAGTCTTGGTCTCCTTTAGATTTGAGCATAAAGTCATAAAGGAAACTTAGAGAGTTTGAGAAATGCCCTCAACCTGTGCTTTTTAGAAAGTCGGCTGGCTGGCTATGCGGAGTGGCCCAGGCTGAGCCCAGCTGGACATTGACTCATTTCCTATTTACTCTGAGGCGAGCATCTCACCCCAACTTTCCCTCTGCTCCCTCGGCTAGACTTAAAGCCAAAAGGAAACAAAGACATTAAAGAAGCTGTAGATTGTGCTGCCTTTTCATTCACCTTTTGTTGCAATGAAATAATAGCTTGGACGAACAAAAGGGACCTGTACAATGAATTCTAAATAATTATAATAAAAATGGCTAGAAGGGAAGAAAGAAGAAAGAGTCGAATAAATTAAAGGAAGGAGCTAATGAAAAACTTGGCTGGTCAAAGGGAAGCGTTTATTTCAATGCTGCTACCCTCATCCTCACCCCAGCCTTAACACTATTCACAAAGGACGTCTCCTGCTAACTGGTCACCAGGAACATGAAAATATTTGCTCCAAGCAGTTCAGTCAGATTCTCTAGGGTGAGATCCTCTGAGGTGAGCCCCACTTGGTACAGCTAAACATAAGTAGCAGGAATTTTGGGGGTGATTGTGTTAACTGGTAAGAGCTCACAATCGCTACTTAGAGCAATGGCTCCCAGTTGGGAGTTGTCTTAGGAAAATTTTCCCACATGGTGCCCTCAAGTAAGCTAGAGAGTGCCACCCCTAGCCCTGCTGAGGACTGGTATTGCCTTGCACTCATGTGCTCTGAACAGAAGGAATAATCTTGCCCCCGGGAAGCCTTGGCAACTCCCCATGGGGCTGTTTTTAGTTGCCACCATAATTAGTGGGCCAGGGATGGGGGAAAGCTAAGCTGCCAGAATGGGTGAGGGCCGGGCCTCAGAAGGAAACTAACATTGGAAACCTATTGTTTGTTAGGCACGATGGATAGGCCCTTGAGAGAGGTCCACCCTCCCACTTCTTCACCCCAACACAAACTCACACACCCCACATTATACAGCTCTTCTAAGTTCAGGAAAAAGTAATGTGCCAGTGCAGGGAAGCTCAGAGATGGAACCCAGGGAAGAGATGAGAGAACACTGTCTTCGCATAATAAGGCCAGGATAATTATGCACGTGAAATAGGGTCAAAGTTGAATTAACAATGCCCTGTGAATCTCAAATGCAGATGGAAGGGGTTGGGAAAAGAAAAATCTACCCTGCAGCCTGAGATCTGCCTCATTTTAGATGCACAGGACAGCATGCGCTTCAGCCCAAGCAGAACTCCATCATTCCTTAACGCTCACATCCCTGCATCCCCCCTGCGCCAGAGTTCACCTTTCCCACACATAGTCCAATGCCAGCTGCCCAGGCCCATACATTCACCCCCAGGCAGCCCTGTTATCACTCCATACCTGTGTCCCCAGGACTGACCCTGACCAATCTCCCCAAAGCCTTTTTTTTAACGTTCTGCCATCCTAAGAATATTGCATCTTTCTTTCCCATGGAAACCACCAGAGCTTTTTTCAGGGCCAGACATCTATCCAGAGTAGAGCCCCATCTTTTCAACTCAGCCAAACACAGTTTTATCCAGTTTCTTTCTTTTGCAAAAGTCCCCAGTAGCACATCTACGGGGGTTGCTAACTCTTGACAATATACAGTGGTACCTCGAGATACGAGTTTAATTCGTTCTGTAACCTTCAGGCGTGGGAAACTATGAGACGCTCGAGTCGTGGTAAACTGGTGGGTCGTGTGCAGCCAGCAGATCCGTGCGATTACTCCTATCTCAAATGTTGCTCGTATTTCAAAGCAAAAATCGCTCGCTCAACGGCTCATATCTCAAAAATCTCGTATGTTAGGGCACTCGTATCTCGAGGTACCACTGTACAGTAAATTCTAGATCTATGATTACAAGAAGGGTCTAGAAATACATCAGGTCTGCTTATCCTCTTGAAATGATGGGAAATTACCTTTATTTCTTCCCTAGGATTGGCAAAAGCGGCTGTGGTAAGCAGAATATGGCTCCCCAGAGATGTCCACATCCTAATCCCAAGAACCTGTGAATACGTCACCTTACCTGGAAAAGGGGGCTTTGCAGACATCATTAAGGTTGTAAACCTTGAGATTGGGGGATTATCCTAGGTGATCTGGAGGGAGCACAGTGTAATCACAGGAGCCCTTAAAAACAGAGACCCTTTCCCAGCTGTGGTCAGTGAGAGGGAGATGTAACTATGGAAGAAGGGCCACAGGGACACATCATCGCTGGCTTTGAAGATGAAGGAAGAGAGCCATGAGCCAAGGAATGGATACAGCTTCTAAAATTCGGATGGGCAAGGAACCGGATTCTCCCCTAGAGTCTCCAGAATGATACACACAGCTCCACAGACTCCAGTGGAACCATGTCAAACTTATGACCCATAGAACTATAAGATAGTAAATGTGTGTTTTAAGCCACCAAGTTCATGATGATTTATTAAAGCAGCAATGGAAAACTAATGCAGAGTTGATTAAAACATGGCTAAAGCTGGCCACAGTTTGAGGTTTCCTCTACCGCTCTTACTAGAATACAAGTACACTGGGGTCCTAAGGTAAATGAGACATGTAAATAGATTTTGTGCATTGGACTTACTGTGAGAGCCATGTAAGAAGATTTTAAATAGATTTATTATTACTTAAATCACCTAACCTCTCTGGGCTCAAGTTTCCTTGGCTGTAAATTAAAGAGAGGTTTTATAGTTTCTACTTGATCATCTCTAAGCTTGTTTTTACTCTAACATTTAATAAGTTTTAATAATAACAAAAGTCAAGACCACTCCTGGTGGCATGCTGGGCTAAGGGCAAACCACTATGAATAATCAGCATGTCTGTTTTTCTTGCTGCTATGTTCCCAGTACAAAACATTGTGACCTACACCCAGTAGGCAATAAACTAAATTAATAGTTATATTCAGTCCCCATTGAAACTCATTAAGTCCCATACCTGTAAATTTGTTGATGACTCCTAAACTTATTTCTCTAGCCTGGACTCTTTTCCTGATGGACTTACTGCCATATTAGCACTTCAATTTGCAGGTATAATATATATAATTGATTTTTTACAGAGGAAGGGAGAGGGAGAGAGAGTTAGAAACATCAATGTGAGAGAGACATCGATCAGCTGCCTCTTGCACACCCCCCACTAGGTATGTGCCCACAACTAGGATACATGTCCTTGACCGGAATCGAACCTGGGACCCTTCAGTCCAAAGGCCGATGCTCTATCCACTGAGCCAAACCAGTTTCCTCGGCAGGTATAATCTTAATGTGTCAAAAATAGAACTCTTGCTTCTCCCCTCCCCTCCCGCCAAACTTGTTCCCCCACTCCCCACTCCAGAACAGGCTTTCTAATTTCAGTAGATGGTACCACCTCCAATGAGATGGTCAGGCAAAAACCTAGCAGTCATTCTTAACTGCTCTTCTTCCTCCTCAAAGGTTATAATTTATCCAAAAACTTTACCAGTTCTACCTTCAAAACATCTCAAATCCAACCACACTTAGAGCTGACCACAGTTGACCATTCTGGCCCATGATACTATCTTCCCGTCCCTGGATTCATACGGTAGTCTCTTAACTTATGTCCCTGAATCTAGTCTACTCTACCTACAATTTTTTCTTCACACAGGAGCCAGGATGATTCTCTAAAATCTGAAGCCAGATCAAACCACTCCTCTGTTCAAAACTCTCCAGACACTTCCCATCAGAGTCAGAATCAATCCAAAGTCGTAACCATGGTCTAGAAAGCTCAAGTGATCAGGGCCCAGTTTCCTCTCTGATTCCCCTCCACCTCTCCGCCTCACCAACTCCAATCTGGTCTTATCAGCTTCTTATGTTCCTTAAACATGTCCAGCAGGCCCCACCTCAGGGCCTATTGCTCTCTGCCTGCAACATGTCTCACTCTCTTGCTCTATTCAGGTCTCCTCCTCAGGGAGGCCTTATCAACACTCTTTCTAAAGAAGCCCCCTCTGCAGCTCACTATTTTCTTATTTTGCTTTATGTTCATTTATGGTACTTAACAGTCCTAAATTACAGTATGTATTTGTTTGCTTCTTAATTGTCTCCCTCACTAAGATGTAAGCTCTATGAAGACAGAGAACTCATGTTTGTTTATTACTTTGTTTACCGCTCTATTCCTAGTGCTGAGTACCATTTCCACCACATTATACAGACTCATTAATACTTTTGAATAAGTAAATAAATTGATGGATCTTATTAATCATCTGGGATCAAGCCCAGGATTTGGGCCCTGGCTCTCCACTTACTAACTGAACAGACTTAGATAAATCACTTAATCTCTCTCTATCTCAGTTTTCTCATTTATAAAAATGAACTAGTAATACCTCCTGGGAAAGACTGCTGTGAGGCTTAGAGATGGGATGAAAGTGCTGAGATTAGGCGCTCACTTCAGAGACAAATAATTAACCACAAAAGCAAACATTCCTCGTTATGCATTATTTGGTTAAGGGACAAAGATGATCATCAAACCTGCACTCTTAGAGCCAGAACCTATTGACAGAAAGCGGTACATGAGAGCCTAGGGCAGGATATTAACCCATTTTGGTGCAGGAGACGCAGAGCTGGATGTATACAGCAGTTGGAATACCCGAGCTTAGAGATGCTACTTCAGATTCAAGTCAAGGCACCGCTTTGTCCTGGGGACAGCAGCATGGTTAGAAGCAATGATTCAAAATGACCTTAGCTTTTGTCTAATCCAGTCCTGTGACTGGACCACAGGGGACACCTCATTTCCTTTGCAGCTCTTACCAGGAGACTCACCGACACAGTAAAATATGGTGCTGCTGCTACAAAGCTCAAGTTGAGATGAAACACAGAATACACACGCACACACAGAACGCCCCACTATACTTGTTTTGTATACATGTTTCTGTATATATATGTAAATATACATAAAAAGGTCTGGAAGGATAGAAACTAACCAGTGACACTCATTTCCTCAGAAAAGTGAGGAGGTTATTGAAACTGGAAGCAGATATCAAAAAAGGCGTCAGCTTTATCTGAAACAGACTTTTTCAAAATGAAGGTATTTCTTTTGTAAGTAACCAATTTTTAAAACCACCCAAACAAGATGATACTAAAAATACCACCTTTAGAGTAAAGTGAAGCAATTTACTTTCCCCTAACTAGCAGTCCTCGATGGGGCATCTTACCCCAGGGGGTGTATAGGAATGCTTGCTCGCAGTAACTGACTGCCAGATGGCTGGCATTTAGTTCCCCAGGGACGAGCCTTTAGTTTCCCAAAGTCCCACTCCACAAGGTAGCATCCCAGGCACAGCAACAAAAACTTGACTTGGTTGTGCTTATAAACTCTCTGTGACCCCTAATTAAGAATTTGTCTTTAGCCAAGACCAGTTTTGGCTCAGTGGATAGAGCGTCAGCCCATGGACTGAAAGGTCTCAGGTTCGATTCTGATTGGGGGCATGTACCTTGCTTGCGGGCACTGGAGAGTGTGGGGTGTACAGGAGGTGGCTGATTGATGTCTCTCTCTCATTGATGTTTCTGACTTTCTATCCCTCTCCCTTCCTCTCTGTAAAAAAATCAATAAAATGTATTAAAAAAAAAAGAATTTGTCTTTGATTTGATTACTGAGATGCCAGCCCATGTTCCATCTGGGCATACAAAATTTTATCACAAATGGGCTAGAGAAGTGAGTTGAAAAGCATGGCAGGTGCTCTGGCCAGGAAGCCCAAGTGGCCTGGGTTTTATGCCTCCTTCCAGGAGTATGCAAACACTTTTGAGCAAAAGGGTTGTCCAGGCACCATCCAGCAACTTTGTACTTAGCTAGGACTTTAAGGCATATGTCCCCTGGAGCAGTAGTCAGGCAAAAGCTGAGTGCCTTCAAGAGAAAGTTGGGAGGGCCCTTCTCCAGTAATCAGCTGTTTCCACACAGGACCCTCTGCCTTCAGACCCCAGCCCGTTGGAAGCAGCTCTTAGCACCCAGTAATGAGAGACAGAATGGTGATAACAGGCAGCACGGAAGAATGTGTTCTATGTACCCTTTCAATTCCATATTCTCTGACACGACTGTGGTATAGGCATTCAACAAGTATTTATGGAGCATCTGCTAAGTGTCAGCACTATGCCAGGTGCTAGGACACAGAGAATGAGACAGATATGCTTGCATTCTATTGGCGAAGACATCATAAACAGATACATATAATCAGATGATTTAAAATTTGTTGTTAATTTCCTGAGGATCTTTTTTCTCATTGAATTCTTAGAGAGTGTTAAGGAAGAGGAAAAGACACACAGAGAGAAACATCGATGTGAGAGACACATTGAACGTGCCCTGACCAGGGGCAGGGATCGAGCCTGCAACTGAGGTGTATGCCCTTGACCGGAATCGAATCCAGGACCCTTCAGTCTACAGGCTGATGCTCTATCTGCTGAGCAAAACTGGCCAGGGCTCAGAAGATGTTAAATAATGATAATTGTTATGATGAAACAACATGAGTAATGTGATTGACAAAGACTGGCGGGGACAGCGTATGACAGAGTTCAGCAGAGACCTCTCTGGGAGGGGAGCTAAGGCCATGGGCTGGGTGCTGGGGAGAATAATTGTACAGGGGGTGGCCACTGTGGAAGGCTTGTGCCTGTGGAGGCTGTTCTTGTCTCTTGCAGCCCAGACAGGGCATCCTGCCATCTGGGACAGCAGATGTGGCTCACATCTTGTGGGTGGTCTGTGCTCCTGGGCAGTTCATTATAAACTCATCACAGGAACATTCATGCTGCTTCTTATTTTATTTTCCAGCTGATTCCACCCAAGATTTCACACACATCTTGCAGAAGCTGATTTCATTTGAATCAAAGGTGTAGGAATAGAGTGTAACTGGCATGGGATTTCAAAAATTATTGTTATTCTAATAATTAACACTTCTATGGCACTGATTTTGTATCAGGTACTGCTCTTAACACTTTGCAAATGTTAAATCATTTTGTTGTCACCACAAACCTGAATGCCAGACACCGAGGAGTATTATTATCATGACTAGTATTCCTGCATGAGAGCACTGGACTGTTTCTCTAGTCATGGCTCAGAGTCACTACCCTTTATGCAAAGATGCAACTTTGGATGAGGCCCTATAGCTTCTGACTTTTCATGTTGCCAAAGCAGAGAAACTAGCCAGCAGGCCCCATCCTATGCTGAAAAGTCCATGAAGTCTTGGAGGAAAAGCCTTACAATCATTGATGAAATCTGGCAGTGAAAATACTGGCTGCTACATCACTGTACTTGCCCAATGGAGGTGCTCAAAACCCAAGCAAATTGCAGTACCAGTGTCTGTGTGCGTGAAAATGCCAGACAAGCGCTGGCCTGTCTCAATTGAGCTTCTTGACCCTGAGCAACTCCTCCCTCTCCACTGATTGGGCAGGAAGTGAACCACTTAGCATGGACTGCACCTCGTCAATCCAGGATTACCCTTGTACAAATTAGATCTGAGAGATGATCAATGGCAGCAGGCTCTGCAGCCAGGAGGACCTGTAGACTCTGGGCTGGTGGTCACCATAGGCAGTGGATGGATGAATGACAGAGGCGGATGAATGACAAGCAGAGACAGGCAGAGAGAGGCAGGGATACAGGGAGCAATCAACCTACTGAGCGGCTTTCCCACCCAGTTCTCCATGCCTGGGTGCACCTCACTCACTGTCCTAGGTTTCCTTTACCCATGTCCTTAGACCACCTCACCCCCTTGTTATGGAGCTGTCTCCTGCATACAAACATGGTTTTACTGGAGCGAACAGTATGAGGCCTAGACTTCACACTGTTCCCTGTGTGCCTTACACTGTCCCCTGGGGATTCAGCTATACTGTAGAGACAGATCTTGTGAATCACTTGGATGATTCATTATGAAGCTTCAATCACTCATCACCTAAAATGAAAACTTCTAGAATTTAGATGGTCTTGGGCAAGTGCATTTGCCTAAGAAATCCCATTCTATGGGACAGATATTTTTTTCTTGGTACTATTATAATGCCAACTCTTTGGGCCAAATACTTCCTCTTCTGATGGCTTTTCAGTGCTACCTGCATGCACGCTCTTTAATGGCGAGCATGAATTTCTTGTCTCCACATTAGGCATGGCAATAATAATAGTGAGTCCAATGGTTTTTTAATTTCCAGCACAAAATCTTTTTTTTAAATTAATTAATGTTACTTGAAACCTCAGTATAGAAGTGATACAAGACAAACCACCACTGGGTTTCTTCTCTCTGCACCCCTCCCTGCCAAAGGTTCTTCTAGAACCCAGGTGCTCTGAGAACAAACATTTGGTGCACTGCTCAAGGTGGCAGATCCTTTCATCCTATCTCACAAATACCCAGGGACACCCATTACATGTTATAGAAATACTATAGCCCATCCCAAGCTCTGGAAATGCTCTGGAAACACAGTGAAATGAAAGACATGTCCCCAACACAAAGGAGAGGAGCAGTAGATGTGCCACTAGCTCTCAAACAGAGCCTGTGCCCAGTTACAAGGCAGTCACAAATACAGTTAGGCCTCCAGGCTCAGAGATGGGAGAAGTGGCCAGAACTAGAGCAGTTGGCAGCTCCACAAAGCTAGTGGTACTTCAGTAAGATTTCAACAGATTTACAAAGAGAAAGTAAACTGAGGGGTGAGGGTAATGGGTGCATCCAGACAGGAGGAGAAGCAACAACAGGGTGAAAAAGGGACCAATTAGCTCGTGAATTGGATCAGATAAGAGGGCATTCCAAGTGGGAAAATGAGAAGGAGCCATATTTTGAATGACATGTTAGGAAAATCCAGCTCATCTGGGAGACCAGCAAGAGCCCTGCATGATTCAACTTAGGAGGAAAAACACATTAGGAAAAAGAAAAACAAGATAAGCCCAAAATCAAACATCAAGCTGCTCAGATGTGGTCTTTGAAAGACAAAGGGTCAACGGTGATGACACATTTCCCCATTGCTGATTCTCCCCCCAAAAGGGTAACAAGCCTTCTGGACTGGTGAAGGCAAGCTGCATCATCTTCCCCTTATTTATCAGGCATCGGAGAGCAAGCTGACTCATTTGAAGTCACCCGTTAGAGGACTCCGGGGGTCCTGACTCACAAGCCTTCCCAGAAGAATCAGCTCCAACAAGAACACCTGGTCACCAGCTACGTGTTTAGCAGCAGTGAGAACAGTCTGTGACCCATGCTTCCCAAATCTGTTTCCTTCTGTTCAAATTGGAAAAAGGGAAACACCCAAACTCTCTCCCAGCCTGAGCCTGCGCCAACTACGACACACTTAGAGCCAAAGCATTCAAAGAAAAATGGCCCAAACTATCACAGTGGAACACACATGCCGGTGCACACAGTCATCCCTGAAGCAGGCATGAGCATCATTGCTGAACTGGGGACGGTGGGGGCTGTACTCTATCCGGCCTGCCCTGAAGGAAGGGCCGGATGCTACAAACTTCCGTGGGAATACGGTATAAGATGTTCCCTCACCAGTCACAATTTGATGGTCACACGTTTGGGTTGGC
>PVJN01040648.1:0-19020 GCA_004026805.1 Lasiurus borealis
TTTTTTTTAAAAGATGGCTGGGCGGGCTGAAACCGGTTTGGCTCAGTGGATAGAGCTTCAGCCTGTAGACTGAAAGGTCCCAGGTTCGATTCCGGTCAAGGGCATGTACCTTGGTTGCGAGCACATCCCCCAGTAGGGGTTATGCAGGAGGCGGCTGATGGATGTGTCTCTCTCATCGATGTTTCTAGCTCTCTATCCCTCTCCCTTCCTCTCTGTAAAAGAATCAATAAAATTATATATATTTTTTAAAAAGATGGCTGGGCCGGAGGTTGGCAAGGAGAGACACAGGAGGCCAGAGGGAGGCTGCTGTGGCCACTGGAAGGGAGGCTGTGACAGACAGTCAGGTGGAAGTGTAGAGTCGGCGTGTGCAGAGGCCCTGCCGATGGCTGGAAAGACCCCGGGGGTGACGCCAGCCCCCCAGGCCTGACGGTGCTGAAGGACCCATGGCTTCGAGTCTCATCGTCTAGGCCAGTGGTCGGCAAACTCACTAGTCAGCAGAGCAACGATTGACATTTCTTTGGAGAGCCAAAAATTTTAAACTTAAACTTCAATCTAGCGCCACTTCTTCAACATAGACTCGCCCAGGCCATGGGATTTGTGGAAGAGCCACACTCCAGGGGCCAAAGAGCCGCCTGTGGCTCGCGAGCCACAGTTTGCCGACCCCTGGTTTAGGGGGACTCGGGGCCTTCGCAATGCCTGGCGGTGTAGGGGGAGGAGCACCGTCCTGGTGGCTGAGAAAGCGGTGTGAGTGGCTGGCCGTCTGTCGGTCAGCACCACGCGGAGGGAAGGCCGGAGGCCTGCCTGCCTCCAGCGCCCTCTCCAGCAGCGATGTCCACGCTCACTGTCCCCCGGGCCCGAGCCCCTGCCCCGAAGCCGTTTTGTGCCTTTGCGCCCCGGGTTCTGTGCGGGTCTGAGGTTGGGCCTCGCCGCTCATAGGTGCGTGTGTCTGAGGCTCCTCCTTCCCGCGGGGCCAGCGGAGCCTCTGGCTGCGGCTCCTGGGCCGAGACCCCAGCGGTCTTTCCACGTGGGAAACCTTCGCCCAGCTCACGGTTTCAATGGCCATGGGCGTCCCATCAGGGCCACTGTCCCTTTTCCCAGGGTCTCTGATCTGAGGCTCCACCCTCCTGGGTCCTGGTGTCATCAGGCCAGGATGGGGCAGGCAACCCCAGGAGCCGTGTGTGACCGTGAGGTGGTCTCCAGCCCCCCTGGGCAGGCATGGCACAGCCCCCAAAGCAAGCCAGAGGCCTGGCTGAGTGAGCCGGATGCTGTCAGCCAGCTGGGGGTTGGAGGGAGAGTCCACCCACGTGGGCCAGGTCAGCCCTCCAGGGAAGCTATGGAGGTCTGACCTCCAGGGGGAGTGACCCAGGGAGCAGGCTGGCGACGGGGTGACAGGGGTGTCCTAAGCACGCAGCAGGTGCCTCCACCTGCCTCCAAGGGGGTGTCAGCCATTCTTGCGGGTGCGTCTGCAGGCGTCACAGCACGGGGCTGGGCCCCGGGGGCGGGTGTCTGGGGGGTGGGCAGGGGCGTGTGTCTGCACGTGCGTGGAGGCCTGCTGCCGCCGCCGCCGTGGCCTGCACTGGATCCGCGGCCCTCACTCCTAACTGGACTGGACAGTTCGAGCTCCCCCTCCGGGCCTTTGATCTGACGTGGGGCTGGGGGGAGGGGCAGGATCAGGAGAGCGAGGTGCTGGCTAAGGGGAACGGGGGCCCACGTCCTCAGCCACCCCCCCGGGTGATGATGTGCTAGGGAGGAGGGGGCTCCTGGGTCGCAGCCCCTCTGGGGTGCGCAGAGAGCTGATGGGGAGACGGTTTGGGAAGAGTAGCTGATCCTCCTGGTTTCTAAACGGTGAGAATTCCGCCTGATGGTGCCGACACCCCCGCCCGGGCCTTCTGCCTAAGTTTCTCCCCGGTGCCTTCGGCCTTCTTAGCAGAGTCGGGGAGCCCCTGGGTCCCGCCAGGCACGGCCCTGAAGGGTCAGGAGTTAGGGGAGCCGGCAGCACCCGCCCCGCCGGAAACCACCCAGGGGCTTCTGCTTATTTGGTGACTTGTTTGCCCCCCTGGACAGCGGCGTTGGCTTTGGGAGGTTAACGTCGTGGGTGAGGGGAGCGGCGTGGCTGCCTGCTGCCATCCCCTTGACCTTGGACCTGCACCGGGAGGGGACTTGATAGCCTTGGAGAGGTTCTTACAGGAGAGGAGCCGCGGTGGCTGGGAGTGTCTCTTCTTCCCTTACAGACATTCAGGCCACACTGACTCCGTCTAGAACAGCGGTTCTCAACCTGTGGGTCGAGACCCCTTTAGGGGTCGAACGACCCTTTCACAGGGGTCGCCTAAGACCATCGGAAAATGCAGATATTTACATCACGATGCATAACAGTAGCAACATTTCATGGTTGGGGGTCACCACCACATGAGGAACTGTATGCAAGGGTCGCGGCCTTAGGAAGGTTGAGAACCACTGTTCTAGAACCTACCCAGGGAGCACCTGGTGCAGGTGACAGTCCTTCCGCCCAGAGGAGGCCACCCTGAGGCCTGAGGCCATCGGGGGCCACTTTCAGCCCCACCTTCAGCAGAACCATTTGCGGCCTGAGCTCGGGGACATCAGCCCTTCCGCTCACCGCGTGTCCTCTCTGGTTTGGGGTCCGGGTCCTTCGGGAGCAGGAGCCCCTGGTGACCCCGAGCCTCCTCCTGGCGGCCCGGGGCGGGGGCCCCTGTGACCAGCGCGGGGCGAGAGGAAGGAAGATGTAATTAATCACTAGTTCCTTCTCCAGAAATGCTAATCGGGAAAAGCAATTAAAAAGCAACTTTTTTCCCTTAGTAACCTGTTAGGAGCTGGTAATGAAGTTTAGGGCCGTTGTGACTCAATGTTTCAGCTTCACCGACTCAAGTCAAAACAATGCAAACCCGGGAGTTTGCAGGCTGCTGACGGGGGGCCGGGTGCAGTGGGGAGTCCCAGCGTTCCCCTGGCTCACCAACCTCCCCTCCTTACCCCCCTACCTCACTCACCGCCATCCCCCTCCTCACCCTCCTCCTTCATCACCGTCCCACCTCATGCTGCTTCCCGCCAGAGAGGGCAGCAGTACCAGCTGGCAGCGGAGGGTCTGGTGGCACAGAGACGGGTCGCTCAGGACCTCCCTCAGGAGACCCGCAGCCCGGAAGTGCACCTGAGGGGACCTGCTAGGGAGGACTGGAGTGGGAGAGTCACCTCCTGTGGGCGCAGACCGGGGAGAGGGTGGGATCTGTAGGGTCAAGGGGGAGGAGACAGGTTCAGGCCAGAAGAAGTGATGGTCCAGATCCTGAGCTCTGACCTCTGCTCATTCATCTTTGTGTTTCTGCTCATTCATGGAGGGTGCATGACTGAAAGGTGCTAGGAACTGGACCCGTCTGGCTGGAGGGGTGGGGGCAGGCTAGAGCCCCTGTCCTCCTGCAGTTTGCCTCTGAGGGAGGGAGGCCAGTGGGAGCTGAGATAACGAAATGACGTCCATTTTTCGACGGTGCCATGTGTCCAGGAGAAAGCGGAGGCCGTTTGGAGGACAGACCGGGGGAGGGCGGGCGGCGGAGGGTGGAGGAGGGGGAGGAGGAGGAGAGTGGGTGGGTGGTTTGTCATTGCAGGGGTGGCGTCTGGGGAAGGCCGCACCGAGATGGTGACATTTGGGGAAGGACAGATGGAGGTGAGGGAGTGAGCACCCTGATGCCTGTCTGGGAGGGTTGGAGGGCAGCAAGGATGGGAGGGAAGTGAGTGGGGGAGATGCCGTGGGAGGCCCAGGGGGTCCCCGGGGAAGGGGGGACCCCCAGATGCTGGAAGCCTCGTAGCCATTGTGAGAACCAAGGCTTTTACCCTGACCGACGTAAGAGGCTTGTTGGAGAGTTCTGAGGGACATGATCTGATTAGGCACCAGCTCTTCATTAAAAAGCAAGGCCCAACTGTCGCCATTGGTGGCCGGATCTAGGTCCCTCTGCACCCCATCCTCACTCCCGGGGGTGCTCTCGAGCAGGCCAGAGGGGTGCGGAGTGATCGGTTGGAAATCGCCCCGCCTCGGCCTCAGCCTCGACCCCCAGACTCCCCTCAGGGAGCCGTTGGGAAACAGGGCCTTGTCCCTTTAAGCAGCCCCCCGCCCGCCTGCCTGGCCTGCTTTATCTGAAGTCCAAGCGCATGTTGTTCCAGGACCGATCCGCTTTAGCTAATTAATAATCTGACAGGAGCCACCCAGGGGATTAGCGGCTGAGCCGAGCTCCACCAAGCCCCGGCAAATGAGCCCTGTACTCCTTGGAGACATGGAGGTGACTTTGGGGGGTGCGGGGAGAGGGGACCCCCCGAGGTGAGCCGCGGCCTTGGACAGGGCCGAAGTGACCCGCGAGGGGAGAGGGCAGGTAGGGAGACAGGTCTGGCCAGAGCCTCTTGTCGGGTGTCCGCTGCTCTCAGAGGGGCAGGGACTGTGTCCCCCTCACCCCACTCCCAGCCCCGCTCACCCCCCAGAAACCCTCCTCACCTGCCCGGCGGCGGCACCTGTTGAGCAGCGGGAAAGGCCTGCCGGATCGCATCAGTGAGAATGCAGCGAAATGAGGGTTTCAGATAAACCGCAAAAAAAAAATGTGCATGTGTGTTCCACGGAGTATTTGGGCATACTTCCACTAAAAAAAAATACTGACAGTTTATCTGAAATTGAAATGTCACTGCTTCTCTTGCAATTTCTGAGCACCCTGAGCCAGGAGGGCCCGAGGCTGCGGGCTCCCTCCCGGGAACAGCCTGGAGGGCCCTCTAGAAGAGGTGGCACCCTCAGGCCCGGTGGCCTCCCTTGGCCGGGTGCCAGAGCCTCCAACCTAGATTTGGGCCCAGGTGGTCCTCGGGTGAGGAGAGACTGAGTCTCCCCGCAAGGGTCTGTGGCCGGGGCCACGTCCCCCAGGTGAGGCTGGTGTCGAGGAAGAGTCGGGGGTCCCTCCTGAAGGGGACAGGCTGAAGGTCCTGGGGAAAGGGGGGTTAGGTGGTGGTCATCCGCCGTGTGGGAGGGCCGGCCAGGTCAGCGCAAGGTCACAGACAGCCTGCTTTAAGGCCTTGGGCGCTGAACAGAAATACAGCGGTCCCTCGAGATACGAGTGCCCTAACATACGAGATTTTTTGAGATACGAGCCGTCGAGCGAGTGATTTTTGCTTTGAAATACGAGCAACAGTTGAAATAGGAGTCATCGCGCGGATGGGCCGGCTGCACACGACCTACCAGTTTACCGCGACTCGAGCGTCTCACAGTTTCCCAGGCCTCAAGGCTACGGAACGAATTAAACTAGTATCTTGAGGGACCACCGTACCTGTCTGCTGACCACCCGAGGCCTCCAGCCCCACGCCAGCTCTCAGGGTGGGACAGGGTGCGTGCAGTGGGACAGGGCTGCCCGCAGGCCCTCCATGGACCGGGGGGATGTCTGTATGGGAAAATGTAGTGGGGTCCTTCCAGCTCCCTCTCTCCTGACCCTCCTCACCCTCGCTCTGTTTCCCGGGGGGTCAGGGAGCTCAGGGCAGCGCGAGGGGCCTGCTGCCAGCTGGTGCCGGTCCAGCCTCCTGCAGCCAAGGGGCCCGCTGCCAGGCGGGCACTGCCCCCGAGGTGGGAGCGCTGGCTCCCGCTCCGTTCTCCAGGAGTTAACGGCATCCTGTGCCTGGGGAGGCCTCTCCCCCGGCCCCGGCTGCCCCCCTCCTCCACCCCCCGCCAGCCTTTCCCGGCAGAGCCAGCTGGGGCGTCTTGTGGTGGAGCAGCGGGGGGCTGGGGGTGCCGAGCCGGTGGGAACCTCTTCCGCTTGCCGAGCTCTCAGCCTCTTCCCCAGCGTGCCCGGTGGTTTGGCCCTGTTTCGCGAGCCGTCTGCTGCCCCTGACCGACATCGTTAGCGCGGGTATTTATATTTCATTAACGACATTAAGCCCAAATGGCATTAAAAGCAAAGCTGGTGATAAATAGCTTATTAATAAACAGGGAGTGCTCCGAGCTGCCTGGCCTCTCCCAGCCCCGGCGTTAACCCTTGCTGCCCTAAATAAATACGCTTCACCCCAAAGATCATCCCGCCCCGCCTCCCCCCCCCCAAAGCGGGGGCTGGAAGAGCAGGTCACGTGTCCTCCGGCGCCTGGCTGCTCTGAGGTCAGTGCCTTGGGGATCACGTGGGGGCCAGTTCTGGGTCACCCCGGCTCTCACCACCTGGCCAGACCCCCCCTCAGGGCTTGGAATCAAATCCCGACACCCTCTCCCCTTCGCCACTTTAGAGTCCGGGGCGTAAAGAATTCAAGAAACGTGGCTTTTTTAAAAAAAAAAAAAAAAAGAAAAGAAAAGCGGAAAGCGCGTGGATCTTCCCCATTCCTTTGTAGTTCCATCTGAAAGGAGGTTCAGAGAATATCGGGAATCCAACCGAGCGACGCTCATGAAAATAACATCAGCAGCAGCTATTTTGCCGTCGCCGTGCGCTGAGCGCTGAGCGCGGGCCTTCTGCCCATCACTCCGTGCGTAGTGGCCGTGCTCGGTGCTCCCGGCGACCTCAGGGGTCCTCCCACTCCGGCCATTGCTTTAGTGGGAACCGTGGGGCAGATCCGCCCCCATCACGCAGGTGCTGGCAGGAGGTGGCAGACCGCCAGGCCTGGGTGTCTGGGGGTGTAAGTTAGTGTCTCTTGGATGCAGAGCCGTCTCTCAACACGTTCAAGAAATGCGGGTACACTCAGCTCTGGGTTCCTCACCCCAAGTCCTCCCTGAATTGTCTGAAGCTCTGGGTTCCTCACCCCAAGCCCCTCCCTGAATGGTCTAAAGCCAAGAAGAGAAAGTAGTGCCCTGTCTCGACTTCCCTCCCGGTGGACACTCTCTCTCGCCGCCGCCGGCCACGCGGGGCTGTCTGGGCCCCGGGGCCTGGCTGCGGGGCACAGGGGCTCCCCTGGGTCTGGCGATGCGGAAGGGAAAGCTGGAGGGGAATGTGGGGTGAGGAGGCTGCGCCGCTCCACGGGGAGGAAGGGGGGGAGGGCGCGTCGCTGGGACCATCTGGTGGCGTCTGGTGAGCACGTGGGGAAGGCAGGGAGCTAATTAATTAGCGGGTCCCTCCCGCGGCTCCGCCAGGAGCCCGGACACCTCGCCGCAGCCCTTCCCCGGCTCCGGAGGACGCTGGGGGCCCTGGTCCGGGAGGAATTCCACTTCTCCGCCCGATGGAGGGGCGGCCTGAGCACCCCACGGAGCACCCCGGACGGGAGGGAGCCAGCGGGGGCCCGCCTGACCTCACGCTGACCTTGGGCCTGCCTCGACGGCGGGATCCACGCCGGCTTCTCCGGGAAGACGGTCCGGCCAATCGCCCGGCTCCCTGTGGCCCTGCGGGCCCGGGCGTCACGAGGCACAGGGGGTGCTTGTCAGCCACGTCACACTTGGGGTGCACCAGGCAGGGGCATGAAGCCAGTGACCAGAGAGCTCGGGGCAGGAACACTCTGGGAGGGGCCACTCCGGCCTGCCCTGCCCAGGTCTAACGGCCACACTGGGAGTTCATGGGGAGAAAGACTGGGGGCCCAGGCCTCCAGCCGCCTCCAATTGCGATCAGGCTGATGGCTTAGTGGCTGCGTGCCTGCCACTCACCACGCTCACCTCTGCGTCCTCCTTGGTGAAACAGGCCCCATCAGACTGTGGCAGGGATGTGGTCTGCAAAGGGGGGCCCTCGGCTTCTGAATGAGGGGGAGCGGCGGCTCTCCTTGCTGTTGGACCTGCCCCTAAACCAGCAGCAACGTGGCTGCTCAGCGTCCTGTTTGGGAAATGGGCAAGGCAGTGGGCACAGGCGCCGTGTGGACGGCAGCTCGGCCGGCCGCTCTGAGAGGGTAGTTACGGCCGCAGGGAGGATGGGCCGGTCCATTCAGGGGGGCGTCTGGGGCTTATCCCCCTGAACTAGGCTGGGAAGAGGCGGGGGGCAGAGGAGAGCCTTTGGGAGGGGAGCACAGTGCACCCCTCTTAGCCAGTGCTGGTCTAGAAGGGGAGCTGGGATGGGAGGGTGTCCCTGGGTGCAGGTGGCCGCAGGGGCCTGAGGGGGAGCAGAAGGCTGGGATCTTCAGCGTGGGGGTCCCCCAGCTGCCTGTGATGTTAGTTAGCTGTGGTGAGGTGGAGAGCATTTGCACCCCCCTGCTGCACGTCCCTCCTTCCCCAGGACCCGACCCCTCTCCCCCCAGCCCCACTCTTCCTCAAAGCCACAGGTCCCTGTGTTCTCCACCGCTACAAGCTGGGCTCCGAGGGGGTGATGGGGTGGCCGGTGCCACTGGAGTGAAGGGTCTGTGTGCTGCCCTGGGTGGGGGGGTTGGCACAGAGGCTGCAGTCACTCCCCCTCAAGAGAGACTGTACGGAGGGGAACATGGGGACCTCCCTTTGCTCAGAGGACCTCAGAGCCCCAGCCCCCCGTGAGCCCAGGAGCAGGGCCTGGGCCACCGGCTGAGACAGCCCACCCGCGGGAGGTGTGCCGTGTGGGCAGATGGGTCAGCGGCCAGGTGCTGGTTGGCCCCACCGCTGGCCAGATGTTCAGGGGGTCAAAGGCCACTCGGGACCCACAGCTCCCGCACCGCCAGGGCTGGTAGGAGTAGCCACCTTCCCCGCCACCCCATGGTTCCCTGCCCCCAGCCCAGGCTGGGATGGGTTCCGGGGGCGGGGACATCCGAAGGCCCTCGGAGAAGGACCCAGGACCCAGAAGGGCCCTCGCTCGGTGGGGTGGGAAATGCTGTCACAACCCCATGCCTGCCCCCAGTGCCTGCCACAGGGAGGGGTCCCCTGCGTGGAGACCCCAGGACTCGGGAAGGGGGAGGGACCGCCGGCATCCTCTCGCCTCGGGGAGCCCGCTCCTGTTTTCTCTCGGGGTCTAATTAAAGACTCGGGGCTGTTTACAGCCTGCGCTTGGCTTTTTATTGGGGTCCTTGGCCGTGACCTCCTGCCCTAAATACGTTTCGGTGGAACAGGGCTGGATTCTTCTCTTTGGCGACGTTTCTCAGCTTCAGTTTCGCTGTGTGTGTGTGTGTGGGTGTGCATGCATGAGTGTGCATGTGTATGCATGTGTGTGTGCTTGTGTGTGTGTGTTGGTGCGCGCATGTGCATGTGTGTGGATATGTGTGTAACAAGGCCTCTCTCCCTCCCCTTTTCCAAGCCCTGCCTCCTGTCCCTCCCTCCGCCTGTCCCCGCCTCAAGCGTCCGTCCTGTGGCCAAGGCAGAGCCGGGACGCAGGAACAGGACGTCCTGAGCCTCTCCCTGCCTGCAGGCAGCGGGTGACACAGGCAGGGCCCTGGCTGGCCGGCCCAGGTGTCTTCCCTGTGAACCCGAAAGGCAACCTGTGTTTGAACAGGTGCACGGAACCGGGGCCCCAAAGCCCGGGCCTGCGTTCGCCCCCAGTTCTCGGCCCCCGGGGAGCAGGTGCGATCGCCCCCCTCGATGGACGAGGCGCCCTGCAGCCAGAGAGAATGGCTTTTCCCAGGTCACGGGGATGATCGGGGACGGAGCCTGGGGATTCGAACTCAGGTCTTCTGATCTTCCGGGACCCCACGCAGGACCAGCGGCGTGATGTGTGGGCCCAGGGCAACACGGAAAGGCATTTTTAAAATGATGGAGAGTTGCAATCCCGGTGACCCTGGGACACGGAGCCCAGCGCGTGCCCTTCTGAGCACTGGGCCCTGCGTGACGGTGTGGGTGGGCCACGGAGGGAGGTGGCCCTGCCCTGGAGCCCCTTCTCCTGTTTGCCTCTGTCCCCACCGGTGTGGGGAGTGGCCGGGACGTCCAGCAGGCCACCTGTCTGGCTGCTGTGGCTGCTGTGTGGCTCTCTCCTGCCCACGGGGGGCTCCGGCCTCCTGATTCTTGGTCAGACCTGCCTTCTCCCGGCTTCGGAGGAAGTGGGAGGGTTTTCTGGGGTGCCCGGGGCCTCTGAGGGTCCTCTAGGCCCATTGCAGGCTGCCTGAGACTTGGGTCAGTCAGAGGTGGGAGTGGGTTAAGAACTTCGTTTTCTTGGGGCAGCCGGTGAAGGTTTGGGGGGCGGATCCCCCCAGTCCCCTTCGGGAGCTCCACCGGCTCTGTCAGCCAGAGCAGAGGGGCTGCCCAAACAGCCGTGTCCAGCTGGGCTGATGGTGGGGGGTCAGAGGCCGTGCCTTTGGCCGCTCTGGAAGCAGCCTGGCTGGCTGCTGGGGATTTGAACTGGCGTATAAGCTCGCGGGGTTCCCGGAGGGGTTGGTGGAGCGCGTGATCGGGCGTGTGTCCCAGCGTACCCCAGTACGTGTCCGCGTCCTGGTGAGCACATGGCTCTAGGTGCCGGCAGCTATTGGAGTAAAAGCTGTCCGGACCCATGGCCCTCCCTGGCCTCCCTGGCCACACCCGCCTTTGCCTGTCCACCGGGGACCGAGTCCCCTCATTGGCACCTGCCTGCCTGGAGCCCTTTCTCTCCCTGGCACTGCCTCCTCCCCAAGAAGTCTGGGTGCCGGTGTGCCGGCCTTGGGGTCCCAGGCTCTCTCTGCTGTCCCACCTGCTTCCTAGCACACCTTCTGGATTCTGGACCCGGGACCCGTTTCAGGGTAAAACGTGTCCTAAAAAGCCACCGCCGCTGTTGGCACGAAGGGGGAGCCACTGTGTCTGAGACGGGGGACAGGGGAAGTGGAGGGGGGGAACCCCAAAGGCGATGATGATGGGGCGGACGCGGTCTGGCGGGAGGAGGGGGCGCGTGCCCGGGTTCCCAAGGACTGATTAGATGGCACGCCGAGTGTATTAAATTTTGCAGACATTTTAACAGCAATATGCTAGATAGTTGGGTGTCCCCTGGGGCGGCTGGATTTTTTATATCCTTCACAGAAGGTCGGAACCCTCTCTGCCTGCCTCCCCCCTCCACCCTGTGCTCTGCTCTCTCTCTCTCCCTCTCCCTCTCTCCCTCTCGCTCGCTCTCACCCTCCCTTTCTTCAGCAATTTTCCTTCAGCTTCTGGCTCTCCGCTCAGAGCAAACCTGAATGGCACCTCTGGTCCCTGCCTGACAAGAGGGTATTTTTGTCCCTCTGACCTTCCCATTGGGAGATCGGGGCAGGGTGGGGGGAGGGGGGCCGGGGCAAGGAATGGGTACAAGGCGGGGGGGAGGGGCTGGAGATCTTTTTTTTTCTCCCCTTTCCTCCCCCTCCCCCATTTTAGACCTCCCCCCCCTCATTTTCTCAGGGAAAAAAAGGGCAGGAACAGAATCCATCTGGCATATGAATAATTGAAACGGCTCAACCCTGTTCCTGTTGCTGCTGTTTGCTCTCGGCTCCCGGCCCCCCGCACCCTCCCCGCCCCCCCCCCCGAGAATGGGGCTCTATGCAGAGGATGGTGGCACCCTCGGGAGGCCCGGGGCGCTGGCTCCTGCATCTCGGGCCCTTTCTTCCCTGCGCACCCATGGGTCTGAGTGCGGCCATTGGGGGGAGGGAGGGATGTCCCTGCGGTGGCCAGCCGCCGGCTAGAGTCTCCCCAAATATCACTCAAACTGGAACGGCTCCTTCGGTGCTTGGGCCTCGGGGGACAGCTTCCCCTGACCCCGATTTCCGAGGGGCCCCGGGCACTCTCTGGTGCCTGCCCTCACTCCCCTTCCCCCCAGCCTCCGCCCCTCTGTCCTCAGCTCCAGGGGTTCGGGGACTCCTGTTGCAGTGAGAGAGGGCCTTTCCAGTCCTCACTCTGTGCTTGTTCAGCGTTCTCCAGGGGGGCTGCTGCCAGCCTCCCCCCCGTCCCAACCCCCAGCCCAGGGGCTGCCCGGGCACTTGTCCAGGGGTCCCCCGTCAGCCACCCACCCTCTTCCTCGCCCGCTCCTCCTCTTTCCCAGCCAAGGGCTCTGCGTCCGTCCCTCCTGTCCAGCACAGCCTGTCCTTAGGGATCACGGAAGCTGGAGATTTTAAACTTTCTTCCCACTCAACCAACGGGAAGAACACAGGGGCAGGGGGCAGGGGCCCGGGGCCCGGGCGGGGCTGGAGAAGAGGACGGACGCACTCGGGCCGGCCGGAGGGGGCTGCCTGCTGGCTCCCCGGAACCCGGGCCAGCTGCACGCGGAGCCCCCTGTCCGGGCCGGGGATTCGGCGCCTCTTTAAAGCCATTTAGCGGGAAAACAAAAGGACTTGAGTGCATTAATTCTGGATGAAGATGGGTCTCCAGATGACAGGCTGGTTCCTCACAAGACAGCGTTCCCCCCCCTCTCTCCTCCACCCCCTCCTGCCTCCTCCCCGCCCCCTCCCTCCTCCGCCCAGCCCCGCCGTGGGCAGAAAGCCGACCCGGGCCCGCTCAGAGCACAGGCGTGTGCTCGACGGCAGAAAAGTCAATACTTGTGTTTGTCTTTTCGGGGACGCGGGGTTCGTGTCTCTCGGGAGGCATTGGCGCGGCGCGTTGGGCCCTGCGGTTGTAAAGTGCTCCGGGCGAGTGTGGGTGGCAGAGCCGCCGGGAGGGGGGCGGGCGGGGGCACCTGTCACTTCCAATGGTCCCGCTGCCGGGCTTTCTGGGTGAGGCATGGAGGGGGGGGTCAGAAAATCCCTGCCCCGGCCCCCCACAAAAGACCACCGAACACAGTCTAGCTCTCTCCCCGGAGAGCAAACTGCCCGCTGGGCAGAGAAAGGGTTCAGATCGAATTCAGATCAGGGTTCGTCTGTGAAGACTCCTACACACGTTGTAAAAGCTGCGCCGAATCGTTAGGTATTTACATCCCATCAGACTGGTTGGGTGGCGAAATCCTTCCCTCCACGCAGATTCTCGGCGGAGGGTGAGTTTCGGTGGCTGGGTTTGTCTCCCCCACTTCTCCCCCCACCCCTCCTCCACCCTCGACCATAAAACCAGGGGGTTGGCACCCACAGATGCATTTCCCTTATATGTCTGCTCTCCTGCCCCCGTGGGCGCTGCCCACCAGGCCCTGCCAATCCTCGCTGGAGAAGCGTGTGTGAGCCCCGCCCTGCACCCCGCGCCCGGCTCAGTCCCCACCCTCCGTTCCCACCGCCTCCCGCCCACCCTCCGCGGGTCTTCTCTCGGCTCTGTTTTTCTGGTGGACGGCTCCCCGGAATGGGGTTCCCTCCCGGGAATGGGGCTCCCCGTCTCAGTATGTCTCTGATTTCCTTAAGCACCTCCTACCCCCGATTTTCAATTTCTGTTCCTCCCCACTCCCCCCAGATCTAGATCCTTCTCTCCCCCGTTTCTCTGCTTGACCGCCCGGCCCATTGCCCTCGGGGCCTCTGTCCTGGGGAGCCGGCCGCCTCACTCCCCGGCTTGGGGAGCCCCCCACTGCCATCCTGTTTTTCCCATCTGTCACCCCGTGGTGAGCAGATGAAGGAGCCGGAGGTGCCCTGACCTCCCTGTCCCCATTATACAGATGGGGAGCTGGAGGCCGAGTGGGCAGATGGGGTTCCTGCCTGGGCCGGGGCCGGGGTGCGGGGGCAGGAAGTGTGGCCCCTCGCCTTCTAGCGGGTTCTGGGAGCGTGGGAGCCGTTGGCAGTGGTTGCTGGGGACTCGGGCGAGGGGCATCGCCTCTCTGAGCCTGCTTTTCCCTGTCCTCGACTTGCGATGCTGGACCCGCTGAGAGGAGTAAGGGAACCAGCAGGTGACCATCGCCAGCTGTGGGGGGCAGTCGTCGGTGTGCCCCCGCCACTAGCAGTCCGTCGCTCTAACCATTGAGCCACCTCGTCCCGGTGCACCCGCCTCTCACACAAGGACGTGTTGTGACACGGGACAGAGACCTTGCCCAGGAAGGTTGCCACCCACCCGGCGGGCCCTTCCTCCCAGCTGGCTGAGTGCCCCCCTTTCGGGAGGTGCCAGCGAGGATCAGGGTACCTCACGACTTCGCAGAGACCAGGCCCTGGCTGACCTCAGCCGGAGGGAGAAGCCGGGACGGTGGGGAGTTGGCACGATGCATGTGCTAGAGTCACCCCGGTCTAACCGGGACCTGGATGGACCCCAAGAGACGGTCCAGAGCAGTGGTTCTCAACCTTTTTTAATGCTGTGACCTTTTAATACGGTTCTTCATGTGGTGGTGACCCCCAATCTTAACATTATTTTCGTTGCTACTTCATCACTGTAATTTTGCTCCTGTTAATGAATCCTAATGTAAATATCTGTTTCCGATGGTCTCAGGCGACCTTGCTAGCAGTTTTCAACCTGTGGGTCGAGACCCACAAGTTGAGAACCGCTGCTGTAGAGCCTAAAACCATCAGAAAACACAGATATTTATATTATGATTCATAACAGGAGCAAAATGACAGTTCTGAAGTAGCCACGAAAATAATGTTAAGATTGGGGGTCACCACCACATGAGGAACCGTATTAAAAGTCACAGCGTTAAAAAAGGTTGAGAACCGCTGGTCCAGAGGGATAGGAAGTGAGGAGCTGTTGAGGGCTGGTGGCCCATCGCTTTGACAGAGGCCTTTCAGGTCCAAGAGCCGGGGTCTCCCGAAGGGTCTGTGGGAGGACAGAGTGGCCAGCAAGGCTGGGAGAAGGGATGGGCCTGGTGGCGGGGGGCGGTCTGGAAAAAGAGGGTTCGCCCAATGTGGGGGGGCAGCCGAATGGAGTGCAAAGAGCAGCTGGGACTGTGAACAGTGACATGCCCTCCCTGCCTCCCCCCACTCCCAGGCCCTTCCCCTGCTCGGGTGCCCACCTCCATCCTCCCCAAGGGGACTGCCTTCCCCAGGGGTTTGCGGAGGACGAGGGCCGGTGGTTCAGGGGCCCCGAGAGGGTGTTCCCGCCAACAGTGGCACCCACTGAGCGGCCCTCGGAGCTCTATCTGCATCCACCTCCGCGGGCAGGGCTGACCCTCAGCCGCACAACCGTGTCCCACGTGGGCATCTTTGGCTGTTGTAGGTCCAGTAGCAGTTGTGCGCGGGGGATTGGCCCTAGGCCTGAAACTGGAAGCTTCCCTTCAAAGATCTCGGGGCTCTTGTTTTCTGTTGTTCTTTCTTTCCTTCCTCCCACCTCTCCAAAAAAAAAAAAAAAAAAAAAAAAAAAAAAAAAAAAAAAAAAAAAAAAAGAATCCTTCCTTCATGCATATGGAGTTTTTTGGAAAAAAAAAATGGTATTTTAATGCTTTCTATTAAATTGGGACTAAAAGTGGTGTCTTAATTTGCATGCATTAGCATATTTGCATATAGATCACTGAAATGGTGGAAGAGAGAAGAGCCTTTAAATGAAAATTCTTTTAAAGACACAGGCCTGCCTCCCTCTCTGCCTCTGCCTCTCCCTCGGGGATGGATGCACCATCTCCTCCTCTCACCTCCCGACCCCCCCCCACTCTGGGTCATCACCGTGAGTGAACAGGAGGGTCTCGGCTCCATCTCGGGGTGGCTCAGGGGGGAGTCCAGGGGCTGGAGGCAGCCCTGGCCCTCAGTCACCCTGGGCCTTGCAGCCCGCTCAGGCCAGCTGGGCTCCCTGCTGTCCTGGTGGTGGTGGCCCGGAGGAGGGGCCCGTGTTCACAGCCACAGGCAGGTGGCCTCCTGCCCTGGATCCGCTGGCAGCCATGCCCTCTCTGCTCTCTGCTCTACCAGCTTTCAGGGGGCATCCGTCCTGCCAGCCGCTGAGCTGACCTGAGCCTCGGCCACCTGGCTCCAAGGAGGGGTGGGCGGGTGAGTGCTCCCTCGGTCATTTTCTCAGCTCCCGGGGCCTGAGGCTGTGCCCACCCCCCTCACCTGGAGCCAGGTGGCCACGCTCCCTTTTACCACTCAGGTCTCTGGGTCAAATGTCACCTCCTCCCAGGTCGCTGAAGCGGCCCCGCCTCTCCTACGTCACTGTCCTCCTTGTTTTATTGTCCCATCATGCTCCTTGTTTTGTTTTCCCATCATGCTCCTTGTTTTATTTTCCCATCATGCTCCTTGTTTTATTTTCCCATCATGCTCCTTGTTTTATTGTCCCATCATGCTCCTTGATTCATGGTTCTCCTCTAGAGCTCGTCTGTTTCTGTGATTGTTGGCCTGCTCCCACCCCAGCCCCCCAAGGCTAAGTCCCACGAAGGCCGGGACCTGGGTCTCCTGTTCCCAGCTGTCCTCCTGGGACAGTGTCGGCACAGCCTGGGGTGCAGTAGCTATTTGTGGAACGAATGAGAGGGTCCCAGGCTCCTGTCAGGGCCGAGATACCCCTGGAGTCGCAGTGCACCCAGGTGCTGGGGCCAGCCTGCTTGAGATGCCCTCGGCCTGGCACGGGGAGCAGGAGCTGGGAATTGGCTCTGATCTGCTCCCCCCTCCCTGGGGACTCCTCCCCCTATGGTTTCGTCGGATGGGAGGCTGGAGCCAGGCCTGGCCCCAGAGGCCAGGAGGCCAAGGTGGCTTGTGTGCAAGTGCCAGCCTGAGGCCAGTGGAGCCAGGGATCCCCTCGTGGTAGCCCAGGGAACCCCAATCCTGCAGCCAGAGAACTCCCCTGCAAGCACCTTCTCTCTGGGGGAAGTAGAGATCCCCCCGAAATTTCGGTACGAGCAAACAAGAGCCCCTGCTTTGTGCGATTGGACCCCGCTTGCCGGCTGACCCCATGCCGGTGGCAGAGGCCGGGAAACACCCTGTGTGTTGCCCAGGGAAGCGAGGTCTGGCTGCTGAGCTCTGTGCCTGCTGCTTCCTCTCCCCGGGGGGCTGGCTTCTCCGAAAGGTCCCTCCAGGCTGCTGGCGGCCTCTGGGCTCCCAGCCCAGCCCAGCCCGAGAGGGGGGAGGGCCCGAAGGGTGCGGGGGACGCCCCGGCCCGGAGCGGGGCTGTGCCTCCACCGCTAATGAAAATCGGAAACCAATTGAGCAGGACAAGGTGCCCAGCCAGCAGGTTGTGGGAACGAGGGGCCTAATGGATGTGGCTCGGGGGGAGCGGATGCCTCATCGATCGCCCAGCGGCTATATTTATCCGCACGGGCTGTGGCCCCGGCAGCTGGAGGGTGCGGGGCTAAATAAATGGCCGCTGAAATATTCATGAGCTGCACATGCACATCCGTGGTCAGGGGCACCGCCGGCGGCCCGCTCTTCCTTCCTTCGCCCCACCTCCCCTCACGGCCTTTCAGGAAATCCCTCCCCCCGGGGCCAGGTGGAGGGAGGCGCCGCCCCGCTGGGTGCTCAGCCCGGCTCAGGGACCCCGGGGGTGCCTCCCCCGCTGGCTGGCTGACTCAGCGCATGTTGCCCCCCCTCACCTCCATCCTTTGCCCCCCCCCCCACCATGGGTCCGGTGCTCCCGTGTTCCTGTCCCTTCCTTCGTGCGGGACGGGACATGTCGGGCCGGGGCCGTTTGCCTGAGTCTCTGTATCCCCGCCAGATCCTGTCCTGGTCAAAGACAGGAGTGTGGCTCATGGTTCCCTGTGTTCCCACATCGCCGGGCCTGAGAGGGGGCCTGGCATGGGATGGGGAGCAGGCCAGAGGGGGCTGTGGCTCTCCACCCTGCCCTGCCTTTGAACGTGACTTAACTTGGCTGAGACTCCGTGTCCAAATCTGCAAAATGGCATCGTTGACAGGGTTGCCGGTGCTTCCTCAATGTGGGCCTGGGACCACCTGTGTCCGACTCCCTGATGGAACGGATTTAAAAAAGCGGATTCTGGCCGAATCCGGTGTGGCTCAGTGGATAGAGCGTCGGCCTGTGGACTGAAAGGTCCCAGGTTCGATTCCGGTCAAGGGCGTGTATCTTGGTTACAGGCACATCCCTAGTTGGGGGCGTGCAGGAGGCAGCTGATCGATGTCTCTCTCTCATCCATGTTTCTAGCTCTCTATTCCTCTCCCTTCCTCTCTGTAAAAAATCAATAAAATGTATATATTTATAAAAAAGCAGATTCTGGGTCCATCCGGGTCCAGAGTCAGGATCCGGAGCCACGGCCCGCTGGCCCTCCAGGTTCCACGAGCTTCTCCGGTGACTCCCTGATGTTTGGAACTCCCGCCCTCTCGCCTCGTGGCACCTTGGTCCAGGTGGCAAGCGGTGCTTTCCTCTGTGGGCACCGAGCTCTACTCTGTGCTCCCAGAACCCCAGAAACGGGGCCACGAGTGGGAGGAGAGAGGCGCCCTTCTAAAGCACCTACCGCCGGGCCTTCTGGGGCAGCTGGCCGAGCTGAGCGCGCCCAGGAGTGCCCGGCGGCCTAGAAATGCTTCCAGGCTGCTCGTCAGTGACCAGCGGGTGGGGCCTGGGCGTGGGCACGGGGGGCACTGCCCGCTTCCCAGCAGCGCCTCCTTCCCTATACCCACCACGTCTGGGGCAGCATGCCACGAGGTGGAGGCCCCCGAGGGAAGGACACGGCGATCTCTGGGGTCCCTTGGGCTTTGAACGCTCGCAGTTTTCCCCGCTTTGAGGCTGCCAGGGTCAAGCTGCCCTGCCCCTGGGCAGGAGGGAGCGGCACGGATAGGATAGACGCCTGGCCAGAGCCGGCCTGGAGAGCACATTCTCCCGCCAGATGTGCCCACCACCTCCCGCGGTCAGACGCTGCTGCCTCTGGATCCCTGGGCACCCACTGCCCACTGGGTGCAGCCTGGCCATGTGTTGGTGGCATGGGGCCTGTCCCCTGGCGGACAGATGCCTGTGACTCGGCGACCGTTTGACCCCGTTTAACGGCAGAGAGCGAGGTGAGGCCCGCCATCTGCGGCGGGTGCTCTAAGGCTCCGGGCACGGAAGCGGGGAGAGTCGTTTGGAACCGGGGGGAAGGTAGGACCTCCGTGCCCGGCACGCAGCAGCGCCGAACAGGCACCGGCGGGCGGCCTCCTGCCTTCCTTCCTTCCTTCTTGCCTGCCCGCCCCTCCCCCTGCCGCCGAAGTTGGATCCAAACAGAAGCAAACTTTGGGGACACTCCTGGCGCTGCGTGGAGCCGCCGGAGCCGCGCGCGGCCGCGGGAGCAGAGGGAGGCAGCCCAGGCGCCTGACTCCGCGGGTCCCCCGTCCCCTCCGCAGGCTCCCCGTCCGCACCCGCGGCGGCAGGAGCCTCTCCCGTCAGCGCCGAGCGCGGCTCGGGGGCCCGTGGCGGCTCAACCTTTCCCTCTCCCAGAGCCCCGGTCTAATCAACCCCTATAATTTATGCAGAAAATATGATTTATATTTAATTTCACCACACTTGCATTGTTAATTTGAGATGTAATTAACCCGTCGCCATGACAACTA
>PVJN01040649.1:0-19154 GCA_004026805.1 Lasiurus borealis
CCCCCACCGGCCTGCTCACCCTACACAGCCTGCTGTTCAATCATTTGGTCGTCCCTAACTAACCCCCATGCTGGCCTGGTTGCCCCACCTGCCTACTGTTCAGCTGTTTGGTCATCCTTCACTAACACCCCTGCCAACCTGGTCGTAGAGAGCCATCCTGAGAGGACATGATGGTCAACTTGCAGATTATCTCTCTGTTATATAGGATATGCACAGCCCATGGGCATGGGCAATGGGGTAGTGAAGAGTGGGGGTGGGCGTGGATAGGGCCTGAGCGGAGGAATAAGGGGGGTGTAAATGGGAGACATCTGTAATAGTATCAGCAATAAAAATATACACATTAAAAAAGGGCTTTGGGGATCAACCTGGAAGATTCCACTGGCCAGAAAAAGGACACTTTGGGCTTCAGTAAAGTGCAATGAATTGAAACCCATTAGATATCTTTAAACCGTAAATTCAAGGTATTTAGAAAACTTACTGGATCACATTTTGAAGGAAGGAACCAATATTTAGGAAAATAGGATAAAATGGATTTTCCTGCCTTTTCTACATGAGCTATGCCAGTGGATACAGCAGAGAAAAGAGAGGCAGTGATTCCTGATAAAGTTATTCCAGCTAATAAATGAAAATAAAATTAGAATTTCACCCATTTGCAATGCCTCAATGAATCAATGGCTCTCTGCATTGAAGATCAACCACTGTAGCATCAAAAAGGAGCAAACTCCAGCCACTGTGTGCCTTCTCACCAAAGATGGCCTGCGTCAGCTCAAGCTGATGACCCAATTGTGAGACACGAGGACCAAAACCATACCGAATGGCACCATGAGTGGGCAAACGGTACAATCCAGACCGAAAAACCCCACGGCCTGGGTCTTCAGCAGAAAGTGGAAGGGAAAGAGACAAGGGGGAAACCTGTAGATTAGAGACTGCAAAAAATGACCTTTAAAAAAAAAAAAGAGAGAAAGTGGGCAAGTCTAGTGCGTGGAGCTGCATACTTTCGATCAAATCTCCAGGGATACAGGAGAGCCCGGGTGGCATGGCTCAGTGGTTGAGCGCCGACCTATGAATTAGGAAGTCCCAGTTCCATTCATGGTCAAGGCACAGGCCTGGGTTGTGGGCTCCATCCCCGGCGTGGGGTGTGAAGGAGGCAGCGGACCCATGATTCTTATAATTGATGTTTCTCTCTCTCTTCAGTAACCTCTCTGAAATCAATAAAAATATATTTCAAAAAAGAAAGAACACAGAGAGAGAGGTTACTTTGGGGGGAGCCGATGCTGTGACCGGGATAGAGCCTGAATGGGCTGGAGGTGGCTGCTGGGAAGGGTTTGTGTCAATTTGGCTGGGTCACAGTGCCAATACTTGGTCGTTCTGGATGTTGTTGTGAAGGTGTTTTTTGGGTATCAACATGTAAATTAGATGTTGAGCAAAGCAGATTACCCTCCATAATGTTTGTGGACCCCAGGCGAGCAGTTGAAGGTCTTCAGACAGTAAAGACTGACCTCCCCTGAGCAAGAAGGAAGTCTACCAGCCATCTCCTGTGTCTACAGCCTACAATTTTGGTCTTACCAAGTCTCCACCATCGGGTGAGCCAATTCCTTAAGATAGTCTCTGTGTGTGTGTGTGTGTGTGTATATATATATATATATATATATATATATATATATACCCACATCCTGTCGTTTGTTTCTCTGGAGAATCTTGACTAATACAGCTGGTCAAAGTCCTATTTCTTGACCCAAGTGGAAGTGACAAGGATGTCTGCCTTATAATTCATTATGTTTGACACGGTTCTCAACGTCTGACTTTACAATGAAAGGGGAATAAAGTATAATTTGTAGGTACGCATGTAGACATGGAGAAAGGGGACTCTAATGATGAATACACCAAGCTGTATTTGAGAAGTTTCCAGAAAGAAAGGGACAGCCAAGCTCTGCTCTGAATGTTTCTGGACTGCCTACTTCATGTGCCGGAAAGCATGTTTGTGTGTTTTGGATATAATTAGAAAAAATGCTGGTCCCAGTTGTGACGCACATGGAGAGGTCCCCCGTGTTAGACATCTAAGCCCCAGGAAATGGCTTCCTACAGGGATGGGACCCACCAACCACAGGAGAAAACGGCGAGGCGTTGAGATGAATAAATCGTCATTTATTCGAGAAATGAAACACAGCTGCTTTCCCCTACAGTCCCAGGAACATTTGCATTTTTGTGAGTTAAAGAAGCAAATATACTTTATTTCCTACAGAGATGATGAATGGAGAACAGGGTGAAGAGGGTAGCTAACAGTTCCAGGAAAAACCAGAGCTTTAAGCAACAGAGTCTTGAGGCCTTTTACGATCCTCCCTTTAAAAATTCCACTCTTCAGGATTCGCACTTCTCTCAACACCAGCCAGCACTGGGGTTGCCCGTGCTGAGCATGAGCGATAAACACATGCAGTGACCTTGCACTTGTTACTTAAAACCCCGGAGTGCCCCAAATCCAGACAATGAGTTCTTTATCCTGAAGTCACTGGATTAGCCCTATGAGAACCTTACTGAGGAAGGTTCTCATAGGGCTAATATGTTTGTGCTGATTAAAAACAAAACAGCCCCTTAGAAATAAAGTATCCCCCTTGAGTGTGTCAAGGCATAACCCTGTCCGCCAGTCTCCCACCTCCCATTCCTAATCGCAAACTTCAAAAGCGTCACTGCCGAAACGGGCTCCACAGTATGAACACAAGTGGTGCGAAGAGACAGGGTTAGCAGGTGCCACCTTTCCGCTTGGCTGCCTCTGGCTAGCTAAACAGCCACCCAGCCATCTGGCTGATTTTTAAAAAGTAGTGTTATTGAAGTATAATTTCCCCTTAGTGTGCACAGTTCGATTGTTTTCCTTATTTTCGAGAGTTGAACAATCGCCACCACAATGACGTTTAGAGCGTTTTCATCACTCAGAAGCAATCTCTGACCCACCAGCCGTGGCTGTTTCCCCATTTCCTCTCTTCCTGGGCCTCGGCACCACTCACTTCCTGTTTCTATCGGTATCGAGGGGGCCTTGCAATATGAGCTTCTCTCTCGTGGCCTAATGTGCGCACGTTACCAGCTCCATTCCTGCCGCGCAAAAGCCTGCCGTGTGGCTGGAGTTAGTGTCCTCTTACCCGTCCTTAAGCCACAGTGAGCACCGCCCTGCACAGGCACCAGGCCAAGGGACAGGAGAGTCAGGCAGCCTTTGCCCCGGAGGAGCTGCAATAACCCTAGCCGTGCACCTCCTCCCACTCCTCACCCCTCCTGCACTCGTGTAGGGCCCAACTGACACCCGCTGAGAGATGCAAAGAAGGTGCAGACAGGAGAGAGAGGATCTTGATGGGTGGGGAGAGGAGGAGGATGAAGAAGGTTCGGGGGAGAAGCAGCACTTTCAGATACACGTTGAGGCTCTGTCAGGTGGAGGGCAAGGCACTGAGGCAAGAGGAAGAGGAAGGGCGGCGGCGGAGGCACAGGAGGCTGCCCGGTGCAGGCGAGCAGGGGAGCGCCCGCAGGGCGGCGAGGAGGCAGGCAGGGGAGGCCAGGCCGGACTGCAGAGCCACGGGCCCCAAATTAACACGCAGCTTCAGTCACAACCTTTATTTCTGTCCATCATTGAGGAATAAAACAAGAGCAATCACGACGTGTCTAATTCTCTACAAGTGGTTTTCCGCTGGGGGTTCGGGTGCCCTTCCTAGCCATCGGGCTGCCGCCTGGGGCTCGAGCTTCGGCTCCTCCGCAGAGATCCTCCCTCTGGGCACACACAGGCCACGGAGCCCCGTGGAGAGCAAACAGGCCTCGCTCAGCAGAGCTTCCCCGGCCAGACCTGAGGTTTCCGAGCGTCCACGGGCTGCAGGAGACGGGGAGACGGGGAGGCGGGAAGGCCCCCGCGAAAGGCCCAGCCTCCCCTCGCTCCGTCCACCCCCTCCGGCCGGCGCACACTCCCGGGCACGGTGCTCACGCTTGGAGAAGCAGCGAGAAGGCAGCGTCTCAGTAGTAACCAAGGCACACCTTGTCCATGGACGATTTTATTCTGCAAGAAACAGGAAGACTCGGGTGAGCCAGGTCAACTCCGGAGACACAGAGACAAACGCGGCCCCACGGGAGCAGACAGTCACGGGGGACGGCCCGCCTCCCGCCGGCAGGAAGGAGGGCAGGGCCGCTCCCTTCTGTCTTGGCGACAATGACCGTTACGCGCCAGGCCCGGCTCACCTGTCGATCGGGTAGGGCTTCTCACAGAGGTTGACCAGCACGTACAGGTGTCGCAGGGCGTACTCGTACTGGAGGAGAACAGACAAACGACAGTCAGACCTCCCCGCCCCACACCACCAGCTCTTCACGTGGCACGTCCCACTTTCCTGGCTACAGAGGCAAAGCACCTGCGACGGTGACTCGTGACCTTTTTGGGGTCAGGGACCCCCTCCCCGCCTTTGGATAAGCTGGAAAGATTTACGAACCATCCCCCCAAGGCACCTGTCGCGGGGCGGGCACGCAGCCCAGGGGAGGGTCCTGGTGCAGAACCCGCCCGCCCTGCTCCCTCTGGAAGCCAGCACCTCCCCTGGCCACCGGCTTTTGTCCCTTGGAACCTGCTCTGGGAAGGACACATGGGGAGGGAGATGGAGGGGAAGGGAAAGCCAAGCCGGACTCCAGCAGGTGAAGAGCTAATACCCAGCATGCTCAGTGTGAAGAGAACTCCCACGGGAACAGGAAGAGCAAGCAGTATTGCAAAGAATACAGTATTCACTGGGTAAATGGGGAGTTTTAAATTATTAAATAAGGAAAGGACTGTGTTAAATAAGAGAAAATAAAACGAAAGCTTCCTAATACTGGAGAGCTACCTCCCGCGTGGCTGGTACCCCCTCTTTGGGAGCCCACGTGACTACGAGCCTTAGGCTGTGATGGAAATGTGCTGCAGGGTCCTGCGTGCGGGAGCCACTGCTCACATGTGGCTGGAGCGACTAAGGAACTGGCTTCACATTTTACTTCCTGTTAATTTAAACCTAAATCTAAGCAGCCACGCGAGGCTGGTGACCACTGAAGGACACGGCCCCAGCGCTCTCTGAGGATAAGCAGCGACTGTAGTCTGCGGGCTCTCCTGCAGTGCACTGTGACCGCCAAGTGTGGCTGTGTCCCAATACAATTTCGTTTATAAAAACGGGGGGCTGGAGGGGACCCCAGGCGGCGCCAGGCCTTGACCCGTGGGCCAGTTTGCTGACCCTTCCCCGGAAGGATCAAGTTCCATGTGGTACAGATCAGAAGAGGCTTATTGAGACCTCCCACCTCCTCCAGGGCCTGCCTGGCTGCAACCATCTTTCTTGGGGAGCAGCCAGCGCAGAGGCAAAAGGGAGAGAAACCTGTGTGGCTGGTCTGGAGGGCAGGGGTGAGGGGTGCGGGTGGCAGGGACAGAGGTATGAAGAGCATGGAGTTGAGACATCTACGACTGGGCAGCTCCCACCCACGGGGACGATGACGAAGAGTCCCAGGCTGGCGCTCACGGTCAGCGAGTCTGACAACCCTCTTCCTCTCACCCCTGCCGAAGGCCCCTGACCGAGCCCGTTGTTGGGCCGGGCGGACCTGCGACAAGGCTCCGGGACAGCAGTGCCGCAGCTTTGGGGTCAGGATGCAGCCACAGTGGCCCCGCCCGGCCCGCTTACCGTGGGGGTGTGCCAGTTGAAGCAGTGCGTGCGGAAGTGCGACACGGCCGCCTGGTAGCAGTCGTGCGCCGTGAGCGGGGCCCTCTGGGCCAGGAGCCTCTCCACCTCCTCATCGGACCTCGTGAGCAGAGACACGATCTTCCGCACCGACTTCTCCATGATGTGCCTGCTCTGTGAAGAGACGCGTCGGTGAGATGGATGGTGCTTCACTTCCCTTCAGGCCTCTTGGACCCTGGCTGGATCAGGAGCTTCTCTCCACAGCCCCACCCCCGTATGTTAAGCCAGAAGCCGACAGGTGCATCCTGCAGGCGGCGGAAGAGGTGACAGCCGGAGACCTTGAGAAATCTCAGGCCTTTTTTGGGGGGTGGGTGGGGTGGGGGTGTCTCCTGGCATCTAAATACTTTAGAAGCAGGCATGGGGGCCCGCTCTGAGGAGAGGAGGGAAAAGGCCAGCTCCCAAACAGACTGATGTCCTAAGGGTCAAGGGTGGATCCCTCATCCTGGTCAGAGCAGGTGCGGGAGGCAAACAATGGATGTGTCCCTCTCACATCCTTTCTCTCTCTCTCCCCGCCTTCTTTCCCTCCCTTCCACTCTCTCTAAAACTCAACGCAAAAATATCCTCGGGTAAGGATTAACAACAAGAATTATTTTCATTTCTAAGTGATTTAATCCTTTTTAATCCTCTGTGTTCATTTCTAATGCAGGGAATACTAATATAACCCACATATTAGCTCTTTGGGGAGAATAATTTTACGGGTGTAAACGGGTCTAAGACTGAAGAAGTATGGCAATGCTGATTACGCTGGGCACAGACAGAAGGCATTATGTTCTGGTTATTATACCACAATAGTGCGAGACCAGTGGTTGGGATGATCAGCCACAGGGTGAGGAAAAGTGATTCACGTCGCTCCTCTGGGAAATAACACAATAGTGACTAACAGCACAAGAATAAACTGCGTTCCGTGCACTCACAACTGCAAGTCCACGGGAGCCGCGCCCTGTATGTGAATTTAGGACACATCACCGATGTTTATCTTTCCTGGAAAACTCGCGGTACTGCTCAGAGTAAAAGGTTAAAGTTAACAGCTGGCTCGCTCTACCCAGCACATCAATCCCCGCGCTGGCCCACGAGGGGACAGCGTGAACACGGAGCAGGCTCCGCTGCAGGGACCCTCAGCCCTGCCCAGCACCCGGGAGGTGCCCGCCTGGTGGTGCTCGCCGCACCACTGTGATTTGCCAGGTCACTCTGCCAGCTCCAAGCACGCTGCTGAGCTGCTGAAAACCAACCCCATAAAGGCCAGCCCAAGCGTTTGAAGGATTTTAGGCTCCGAGTAGGATTTCCTGAGGCAGTAGGAATTTTTAGTAGATTGGATTTAAAATCTATGTAAAATATGATTAATAACTCCCCAAGCGGCAAGCTAAAAATGTCTTCTCTAAGCAAGGCACAAAAGGAAAAATAAACCCGCCCATCTGCTCTGGGCGCTTGGCAGGACACAGGAAAAGGCCCTGCTCCTTTGCTCCCTGCAGCGGGAGGTCAAGGTCATCAGCCAAAGAAGAATGCAGACCACCTCTGCCTGCTCAGGGCCTTCTGTTTGCATAGAAACCCAGGCCGGGGTCCTTTCCCACCAGCACCCACGGGGCAGCAGGAGGGGTGGCCCGGGCTCCCAGCAGCTGGGGGAGGCTCGGAGGCCGAGGCCCATCTGGCATGTCCGGGAGCCGCACCGGGACTCACCTCCAGGTGCCTGTGGATCTGCTCAACCAGACGCCGGGACTCCTGCAGGTCGTTGGTGAGCATCAGCTTCCTCTTCATGATCATGAGGGGCACCTCGGGGCTCGGGGTGAGGTCCAGGTGCTGAGCGGGCGGCAGGGAGATGGGAGCGCTGGCTTTGTGCTTCACGCCCTGGAACTGCATCAGCTTCATGGTTGAGATGGACTGGGGGGGGGGGAAGGAGAGAGAGAGACTGGTTGGAATGGGAGGAGTAGATGGGCCAGCCTTACCCTGGTCCCGGAGGACCACAGTGCCCGCCGCCTGGTTTCAGGGCCACGGAAGGGCCACCGTCGCAGCCTGAAAACACGTGCCACCCTACCCAGGTGGCTCAGGCCGGTAAACCAAAAGGCTGCAGGTTCGATTCCCAGTCAGGGCACGTGCCTAGGAGGCGGGTTCAATTCCCAGTCGGGGTGATGTTTCTCTCATATTGATGTTTCTCTCCCTCTTTTTAAAAAATAAATCAGTAAAGACATAGCCTCAGGGGAGAATTTAAAAACAAAACAAAACAAAACAAAACTACTGTATCAGATGACACATCTGAGCACCTGAACTCCACAGTGACGGGTGCCGGCTCTCTTAGCACTGCTCCTCTGTCATGTTCGAAAGACAGCCACGCCTCCCCAGTCACGCAGATGGGGGGCCAGACTCATTTCAGCCGGTGGGGACCCTGGGCTGACCACGCTCCCTGCTCACCACCTGTCCCTCGTCACCAGCTTTCGGAAGGTGCAAAGTGTGTCCAGGTTAGAGCCGAGATCTGGGTCTACTGAGCCGGGCAGAGCTCATGCCACAGAGGCGCCCCCTCAGGCCCAAGCCTTCAGCCACTTGTCCAGACAGCCCTGGGACCCTATTTCATGATGTGGTCCCTCTGGATGCAGCTGGAAGGGGGAAGTCTCTAGCTTACAGCCAAAAGGCCAAGGGAACCTGGGCAACCTGCAGAGCCAGGCAGGACCCGGGTCGTCCGAGGCGGGGGCTCGGCGGGCCCGGCCAGGGAAGCTGGAGCAGCTGCCGACGGAGGGACCTCTCCCGCGTGCCTGGCCTGTGTTTAGAGTTTTCGACGCACGACCTTCTTCTTCTTCTTCTTTTTTATTAATGTATTTTATTGATTTTTTACAGAGAAGAAGGGAGAGGGATAGAGTCAGAAACATTGATAAGAGATCAGCCACCTCCTGCACGCCCCACACTGAAGATGTGCCCGCAACCAAGGAACATGCCCCCGACCGGAATCGAACCTGGGACCTTTCAGTCCGCAGGCCGACGTTCTGAGCCAAACAGGTCTCGGCAACGCACAACCTTCTTGAATGCCCCTAGTTATCCACACACGAGGGCTCTGACCGTGGAGGAAATGGACTCAGGTTAGGTAGCTTGCCCCTAATTCTCACCACTTTGCCAGTGTTTGACGCTAGCGAGGTCCGAATCCAAAGCCCAAACGGTTCCCCAGGATGGCGTGATCGGGAGGGCCTCGTCCCTCGCCATCTCTCCCCTGGGCCCTGCTCCTTCCCCGAGACTTAACGTCCAGGCGCGGCACCCAGGGCCTGGGAACCGGCCGGGGACCGGGGCCCGGGACCCGGCAGGACTCACCTTGTTGCCGTACTGCATGACGTGGCTGGTGTTGGTGTGGGTCTTGACCAGCTGGTACTGCTTGTGGAGCGTCTCCTTGGTCAGGTCCTCCTGCAAAAACGTGAGCGGTGAGTCCCTCGACCCGCAGCGCCCGAAGGCGAAGCCTCGGCGGGACAGCCGGCCGGCAGGGCTCACCACGTCCGAGTCCTCCATCCAGTTGACGCTGTACCAGTCCCCCAGGTACGTGGACCTCTGCTCATCGTAGTAGCAGGCGTAGGAGGACTCGTCGGGATTGGCGGCGGTCGTGGCGTACACTGCGAGGAATCAAAGACCCTTTTAGTCACGTCTTATGCTTCGCTGCAGGTGCCGCGTGGAGCTGCGTCCTTCCGCCTTTGGTGCCAAGTGTCACCCTGGCCAGCACAGGGAGGGCGGGAGACGCCGTGCACCCTGCACTGTTTAGTAATGATCACGCGATTCAAGTGACATGTGGCAGCAGGAGAAGCCAGCTGCTGGGCTCTTGGTGCAGCCATAAGCAGGCGGGCAGGCTTACTAGGACATGGAGCTATTCTGGAATAAGGCTGCCACGTTTAACAGCTCCGGCAACCGGAAGAGCGGGCACCTCACTTAGAGTCTGGAGGAAGTTAACATTTACGGAGCCAACAGGCTGGCTCCACCGCTGCAAGAGCAACCGTTTCCCACCTAGCTGTCACGGCTCAGGATTGTGCTTGACAAACGTTATCACTTAAAGTGATAAACAAATAAACAGGTGAGCCGAAACCCATTTGGCTCAGTGGCTAGAGCGTCAGCCTGCGGACTGAAAGGTCCCAGGTTCGATTCCGGTCAAGGGCATGTAACTTGGTTGCAGGCACATCCCCAATATGGGGTGTGCAGGAGGCAGCTGATTGATGTTTCTCTCTCATCAATGTTTCTAACTCTCTCTCCCTTCCTCTCTGTAAAAAATCAATAAAATATATTTTTTAAAAAATAAAAAAATAAACAGGTATTATCCTCATACCCATTTTACAGGTGGGAATACCTGAGGGTCAAAAGGGTAAGTCACCTGGCCAAGACCAGAGCCAGCCAGCGCCCACCGCAGAGCCCGAGGCCAGTCCCAATGATGATCGACGGACGGAGCTTGACAAACCGGAATGAGCCCCGGGAACCTCACGTGCCGGTTCCCTCTTCTCTGGCTATGGGGCCACGTGGACGGGAGGAGGCCCGGAGCTGCCCACCCCGCCCCCCACGTCTACGGCTGCCCGCGCCCCCGAGTATGTGGACTTCTTGGTTCCTCGAACTGGCAGAAGCTGAGATGGACCAACGGCACCGTGAGCAACAGGCTCACCCCGCCGGGCCCAGCGGCCGGGCTCCCACCACCTACCGTTGATGTCGGGGGGCAGGTGTCTCATCATGGACCCAGACTCACAGGCTTCGATGTAGAACACCATCTGCGAGGCGAACGAGACAGGCGGTTCACCCCTCGGCCAGGCAGACCGCTCCCCAAAGCTGCTTTGGCCCCGCCCACTCTGACCCGTCTGAGGAGTCTCTGGCTTCTGCTTTGGGGGCGCAGAAGCTGCTGTCCCACACAGAGCAGAAGGACGCGGATCCATTCACCACTAACAGAATAAAGAGTCTCTGGCCTGGAATAACACAGGGAAACGGAGCCACATGCGATGCAGAGGCAGCTCTCACCGCCAGCACCGGGGGTGGCACGGCAGGCCGTCTGCCCGCGGTGCCTCGGCGTCCCGGCCTGCGCTACGCAGTGTCTGTGAAGGGCGCTCCAGGCGAGCGAGGGCCGAGGTGGAAATGGCAGGTGATAGTTCCCTCCCCCCCCACCGCCCCGACCTGCCGACAGTCCGGGGAATGGCACTCCCCAAGTCCGGTCCCAGGCCCAGCAGCCGCAGTGTCACCTCGAAGGCCAGTCTCAGGCCTCGCCCCAGACCCGGGTCAAACTCGGGCGCGGGACCCACGCTCTTGGTTGCAACGAGAGGCCGGTGATTCTGATCTACGTACTCGCTAAAGCCCTGGGAGAAGAGGTCCATCCCGGGAAAGCGACCGGAAGGGCACCCTTTCCAGAAAACACCGCCGCCCGCCCAGACTCAGAAGGCCCGTCCCGGAGGGGGCGCTCACTGCGTGCGCTGCCTTCCTCGTGCTCCCCCACCGTCACCCCACAGGCTGGCCTTACCTTTTGGTACTTCTTGTGTTTGTACATGTACTTGATGGTCTCGTTCAGGTCCTTTACATGAAGCTAAAAAAGGGAAAATACCGGCATTCAGATCAAGACGGCAAGAGAACCCGTGTGCTGGGTCCCCCACCTAAAGAATGTGCTTTCACATTCTTACCTACCGACCCCCAGAAACCATGCTAGAGAGCCGCAGCCTCCACTGTCACCCAGGGGTTTTATCTCAGATTTAAAGGGGCAGGAGCATCTGCTTCCTCACTCTGCCCAGAGCGCTCAGGGCCAGGGTTCTGTTGTGTGCCCAGTGCGAGGCTCCCAGGCCCTGCGACAGCCCCCGATGCAGTTATAGGTGGAGAGACGCCGGGAAGAGTGGGGGAGGAGGTCCGCCGGGAAGATGTCAAGCTGCTTTCAATGTGTGCCCCACCCCCCACCCTGGCGGGATGATAGGAGCCCACATCGAGGTCTGACGGCGCCCCGCGGCTCTGTTCTCCGTCCCGGTTTAAGGAAAACTCACGTCGTCGTTCGGGAAGGCCAGCAGCCCGGTGGCTCCGTGATCGGTGAAGTACACAAACACGTGGTCCCGGGGGCCGCTGCCACGGAGAGCAAGAGTCAGAGTCTAGCGGTTCCGATTCTATTTCTCTGATAGGTCGCCCTTACAAGATCCCTCTGCCACCACCCCCCCCCAAAATAAATAAATAAACTAAGAAGTTTAAAGACACAGCCTCCCACCAGGTACAAAGAGGAACGCAGGCCTGCCTCTGACCAGCTGAGCCACAAGGCATATCCTAGGGCAGTGGTTGGCAAACGGCAGCTCGCAGGCCGCAGTTTGCCGCTCTGTTGACTAATGAGTTTGCCAACCACCGACCTAGACTCTCGATTCCAGTAATGACAGGCTGCTGCTGTTCCTTGCGATTAAGCCTCTATCCCAGTGGTCGGCAAACTCACTGGTCAGCAGAGCAGCAAATTGCAGCTCGCAAGCTGCAGTTTGCCGACCACTGTCCTAGGGCCTGGGACTGAGTCAGGCCCGGGAGGAGGACACCTGTGCTGGGCAGACAGACCAGGGTCCTTTGGCAACGGGGCCTCATCCCCAGCAGCCACATCCTCTAACCAGAGGTCCCCCGAATGAGTAAGGGATCCAGGACACACATGCCAACGTGCCCTGCAGCTCCAGCTCCCTCCGGGGCCTGGGCCTGCAGTCAGGGACCCCACCTGTCCACCCCCCGCCAGGGCTTCCACTCGGGGTGCCGCCTCAAGGCTGCAGACCTGGGGTAACTACCCTGGAACCAATCTGGTTCACCCCACACAGCTGTCCATCTCTGCTCTCACGACGGGAGCGTCCCTACGCCCAGGCCTCCCCTCTCGAGTGAGAGACACGGCACCGTTCGCCCGGCACCTGGGAGACGCTCTGAAGGCCCTGCATCACATAAAAATGCTTCGGAACGAGATGCTCGAGAGGACACACCTCTCCCCCACCGGCGGCGGCCGGGCAGGCCCTGGTGTGACTTTCCCGGCGTGAAGGCTAGGCCTGGCTCATGAGTGCGCTCCGCCCGCTGATCAGAGCGCAGGGCTGGCGGCAGGGCTGGCTGTGACCTGACCCACTGCGGGCTCCACACCAGGCTCAGAGGTACCTCGGGCCGTGGAGTGCACGGCACTAGGATCCGTGATGGGAACCAGGTTAACATGGTGCAGCCCTGGGCTGCCAACGGAGCCATCCCACCTGCACGGCCCATCTTCACTCAGGACAGAGCTCCCCGCTCTGCCGTTTCTCACAGGCACACGAGCCGGGAGCCACGACCAACCCGATCCTGGGCGGCCAGGTTGTGCGGAAAAGGGCGATGGCGAGAAGCGAGCAGGCGTTACCTCTTCAAGACCTTTCCCGATCCTATGCCCTTCACTGCTTCCTCATCGCCTCTCAGCACGGCAAGGAAATTCTGCGGGGTGACCGCCTGCAAGGAATCGGAGTTGAAGTCAGACGTGTCATTTCAAGTCAGAGGTTTGCCGAGTCTGCACAGACCTAGGCCACCCGCCCACACGCCTCCAAGGCCTGAGGTTTAAGAGCAAATGCTTTGGCCCTGACCGGTTTGGCTCAGTGGATAGAGCGTCGGTCTTCGGACTGAAAGGTCCCAGGTTCGATTCCGGTCAAGGGCATGTACCTTGGTTGCGGACACATCCCCAGTAGGGGGTGTGCAGGAGGCAGCTGATTGATGTTTCTCTCTCATTGATGTTTCTAATTCTCTATCTCTCTCCTTTCCTCTCTGTAAAAATCAATAAAATATTTTTTAAAAAAAGAGCAAGCGCTTTGGAACCAAGAAAGACCTCAATCAGGCTGGTGTCTCTGGGGCAGGTGCGTGGCCTCTGTTCAAAGAACATCTCGTCCGGCCGCTGGCGCTCGGCAACCTGTGTTCCTTCCGCCGTCAGAAAGGCCGAGCGGAGAAACGCGAAGGCGCCGGGCAGTGGGGCGAGCGGCAGAGGGAGGGCACACCCCCCGGGAGAAGGCAGCGAGGCCGAGACACGTCTGTGCGGGGCCCGCCTTGCCCAGCTTGTGGCCTAAAAGACCAAATCCCGAGGACAGATCATGTCCTTCAAGGAGATTTTCTAAATGAATACTCACTCATTTAAAAAAAGGGAAAAAAAAAGGCAGCAATACAGGAAAGCACAAAGGGGAACAAAAATCCCACCACTTATGCCGAAACCGGTTTGGCTCAGTGGATAGAGCGTCGGCCTGTGGACTGAAAGGTCCCAGGTTCGATTCGGTCAAAGGCATGTATCCTGGTTGCGGGCACATCCCCAATGGGGGGTGTGCAGGAGGCGGCTGATGGATGTCTCTCTCTCTCTCATCGATGTTTCTAACTCTTTATCCCTCTCCTTTCCACTCTGTAAAATATCAATAAAATATATATTTTTTTAAAAATCCCACCACTTAGATTCCAGACATTTCCTTAGACAGACAGAGTGGGGCAAAAGTCGGTTTACAGTTATAAGCATGTGAAAGTTTATTCTTTTATTATTCTTCATTAATTACTGTACTCTTTCCCATACACACAACTACAAACCTGTAAAACCTACTTTTGCCCCACCCTGTAAAATGATGTAGAAACAATTTCATAAAGATGGGATTGTCTATATTACATGTATGATGTGTTCAATTTAATTGTACCTGAATTTAAGAGAGAAAACTGAAACTGAAAGGACTGCTCAGCTTCAGAGAAACATTTATCACCAGGAGTATCGGTTCCTAAAAGATCCCTCGATTAGGAAGGAAAGGAGATATGAAGCCCGGCCAGAGCGGCTCAGTGATTGAGGGTTGGTCAACCTATGAACCAGGTCACTGTTTTATTCCTGATCAGGGCACATGCCTGAGTTGGGGGCTGGATCCCCAGTGTGGGAGTGCAGGAGGAAGATGATCTATGAATGTCTCTCATTGATGTTTCTCTTTCTCTATGAATGTCTCTCATTGATGTTTCTCTTTCTCTTTCTCCTTTCCTCCTACCCTCCCTCCCTCTCTAAAAATCAATAAATCGTGTATAATAAAGAGGTGATATGCAAATTGACCCACACACCCTCATGTCACAAGATGTCAACCCCCCACATTGTCACAAGATGGCCACCCCCACACTGTCACAAGATAGCCAGCAGGGGAGGGCATTTGGGGGTGACTGGGCCAGTAGGGGAGTAGTTAGGTATGAATCATGCCAGCAGGGGAGCAGTTAGGGGCAATCAGGCAGCCAGCCAGGCGAGTGGTTAGGAGCCAGCAGTCCCAGATTAGGAGAGGGAGCCCAGATTGCAGAGGATGAAGGCTGGGCTGAGGGACACCCTCCCACCCCAGTATGCACTGGGCCTCTATAAAGACTGGAAACTAAAGATTGGTAGACCGCAACTTATTTCCTTTTTTTTCCTTCTACTTTCTATCAAAAATCTCAAAAATGACTCACGCACAAATCCTAACACAGGCATGAAACACCGATCAGAATCAGGTTAGTGAGGTTCTGATGCCAGACTCACCTCCCCGGTGTAGTCCTTCAGGACCCCCTTGTACACATCCGAGCCATTGGGCCTATTGATCACAACTCCTGGAGTGGGGTTTCTGGAAATCAAAGGACACAAACCCTGACATGTCTCTGAAATCGCTCTCTCTTCAAAACTGTGCGCTTACACAGGAAGACGGTGATTGGCTGGCTGTCAAAGACACTGCTCATCACCCGACGGTCACCAAGGGCAATGATTTCAGCAGCTTGGGGATCCCAGTCACCCCGCTTTCAACATTTCGAAAGCGCCAGCCCCCAACCCCCTTCAGCACCCACTGCCCATGTCCCTGCCACTGCCAGGGTGCCCGACGCCATGTTCAAAGCTCTACATGAAGCAGCCCTGTGAAATTCTACGTGGGAGTCTGTTTCATCCTAACGTTAGGCCACTGGTGTGAGGACGCCACCCACGAAGCACTGCGTACTTACTCTTCAGAGCTGGCGATGTCATCGTACATCATCACAACAATCTGCTCGTCGGGAATCCCATTGCGGTGGACGATCTGGTAGGCGTGGCACGCATCTGCCTGGGAGACATGATTTCAGAAAGCCTGAGACTTTGCCCAGAAGGAGGCCAGGTTTGGAGTTCTTTTCTCCAGGAAGGCATGCTGCGAGTCATTCCCTATTGGTCAGGTCTTTAAATTATTTTAGAACAGATACATTTATATTTTTAAAAATCTCACTCTGCACCATTATCCAAGCTCTTATTCATCAGGCAGGTAACATACATGTGCACGTGTACACACACATGCGCACGCACATACTGCATCCACAGGTAACAAGAGCCTTTAAAAGAAAATCAGTATTATGTCAGATTTAACTCACCCTTACAATGATAGTGGAAGTGAGCAGACACACCCACCGACTCGCCTATTATTTATTACTCCAGTGTGAACGCAGGCTCATTAAAAAACAAAAACAGAGTAAATCTAACAAAATCAGTCCTCACACATGGCAGATTACAAGAAACTGCTGAGGGAAATTGAAGATCTAGACAAACAGGCATCTCATATTCATGGATCAGAAGACTTAGCACTAGAAAACTTTGTTTTAAAAGATCAGCAGGTTTTTGCAGAAACTGACAGGATGATCCTGAAATTTATATAAAATTGCAAAAGACCTAGAATAGACAAATTTTGAAAAAGAACAGAGCTGGAGGATTTTCACTTCCTGATTTCAAACCTAATCTGGGGAAAGAACAGTCTTTCGACAAATAGTGCTGAGACTATTTGGATATCCACAGGAAAAATATATGAATTTAGGCCCTCATTTCAATCTCGGCACGAAAATTAGGTCAACATGGATCATAAACTTCCGTAAGGGTGAAAACAAAACTGTTGGAAGACAACAGAACATTTTTGGGACCCTGAGTTACCACTGCAAAGATGTTACAGATAAATCACCAAAAACCTGGTCTATAAATTGGACATCATCAAAATAACGGACCTTAGCGCTTCAAAAGACACCCATTAAGAAAAGGAGAAGACAAGCAATCCAGTAAGAGAAAATATTTGGAAAACACAAATGATCTAATAGGACTTGTCAGAATTTGTAAAGAACTCTTGTTCTTTAATAAGATAAGATAATCAACCTAGGGAAAAAAAAAGATTTGAGTAAAGATCACTTAAGAAGATATACAACACTCACACACGCAGGCCCGGTAGAAGCAGCCAAATAAGTGGATTATGTGGTAGCTCCAGACAGGCAGCCCAAGGCTGGTTACAGGCAGCATCTGACACCGACCTGCACTGGAATCCCACCCAAGTGGACCCAGAACGAGTGGTGGGCCTCAGACTACAATGGAAGATGGCCCATCTAACCACACAGGCGGTACCCCCAAAGGGAGATGCTGGCAGGCTCCAGACCTTGCTGGAAACAACTCTTCCTAGGGCGGCAGCCCTCCACCGTGGCTCATACAGCGTGACCAAGGTCTGTCCTTATCGTCAGCCAGACTGACGGTTAACCCCACCCACCAATAGGCCAACAGCATTCGAGACTCCACTACAACAGGAGGGAGCACATAACCCACCAAACAGACATTCCTGAGCACTGAGCTCAGGTGATCTGAAAATTGCGCCACGGAGCCCCACAAGACACCTGGGACATAAAACCACCGTAACAAGTTTGGGAGTCAGAGAAGATCTGCCCAATACGCAGAGACAAACAGACAAAATGGGAGACAAAGAAACAAGTCCCAAATGAAAAAACAAAACGGTATATGAATTTTCTCCCTTAAACACAGAAGGGCCGTAGGGGAGGGCAGTGAGCAAGACTCGACGCCGGGTTTACTGGGTCAGCCAGTTTCAGCGCTAGCGCAGGAGTCCTGACGGGGGCGCTAGTGCATCCCATGGCCGCCGGCTGCCGTGCTGGCCTGCCACTGTCTGCTCCTGCTGCCTCCGCCTCGGGCCACCTGTCAGCTAAAAGGACACCCTGCTTGGAACAGAGGCCACTACCGCTGGCACACTCTGGTCTCAGTCACTGCGAAGGGGCCCACCTTCCAGCCAGGGAGGAGTTGGGAAGGGGTTCCCATGGTCTGCTCATCCCACAGGTGCACACCTAACCTCACCCCCTGACACTGCTCTGAGCCCTGGCCCAGAGCGTGGGCTGTGTAGGGTTGCCTCCCTGAGCCCACCCCCATCTCAACTTGGTCCAGCGGGAACCAGAGCTTCAAAGGGGGATTGCGTGAGATGCTCTCACTGACAGGGCAGGGAGCGGAGAGCAGCAGTGACGCCTGCGGTGGGTGCAGGTCCAAAGCCCGCACTCCGTCACGATCCCGCGCTGCCTCTGGCCTGGACAAGGACAGCCCTCCTGTGCTCACTGCGTTCCCTAACTCATTCTGCCCTGCCTCTTTCCCAGTCCCTTCCCACGTGTCCTTTAAAAGCATGCTTCCGCCCTGGCTGGTTGGTTCAGTGGATGGAGCACTGGCCTGCAGACTGAAGGATCCCAGGTTCAATTCCAGTTAAGGACATGTACCTTGGTTGCGGGCACATCCTCCATAGGAGGAGTGCAGGAGGCAGCTGATGGATGTTTCTCTCTCATCAGTGTTTCTAACTCTCTATCCCTCTCTCTTTCTCTCTGTAAAAAATCAATAAAGCATGCTTTAAAAGCATGTTTCTCTTTTTAAATATAAAACTGATACTTTGCAACAACATGGATTGATTAACCACAAAAAACATTATGCTGCCCTAACCGGTGTGGCTCAGTGGATAGAGCATCAGCCTGAGGACTGAAAGGTCCTAGGTTTGATTCTGGTCAAAGGCATGTACCTTAGTTGCAGGCACATCCCCAGTAGGGGGCGTGCAGGAGGCAGCTGATCGATGTTTCTCTCTTATCAATGTTTCTAACTCCTTCTCCCTTTCTCTCAATAAAATACATTTAAAAATTAAGCTAAGTGAAAAGCTAGACACACAAGACTACATATTGTCTGATTCCATTTATAAGAAGGCAAAACAATAGAGACAGAACAGACCCATGGATACAAGGGTTTGGGAAGAAACAGGGAGGACTGACTGCAAAGGGCACCAGGGAACTTTCTAGAATGATGGAAGTTGGCCTAAAAGTGGACTGTGGCGAGACTTGCACCACGGTATGACTTTACTAAAAATCACTCAGTTCTACAATTATCATAGGGGGCTTACGACTTGTATTAGTGAACGTATGCCTCATTAAGCTGTTTTTAAAACGTGAAAATGGGGCACAGACACCTTTCTTCCGATAACACCTGGCTCTCCTCCCAGCTCCTGGTAACAAACCTTCAACCTACGCACCCCCACCGCCATTCCCAGGCCTTGGATTGGATCTTCCTTCTCCACAGGCTCAGGCCTCAGTCCGGGAAGAAACCCGTCCCCAGCCCCCCGCTCCCCAGGACCTCTGTCCTTCCCGTCACCCGCCTGTCAGGACAGACTGTACAGCCTCACCACCGGCTGCCCGCCCTTCAGAACCTCTCCCTCGCACCTCTCCGCCCCCACCACTGCGCCATCCGCC
>PVJN01040650.1:0-19179 GCA_004026805.1 Lasiurus borealis
GATGGAATTTGAAACCTCGGTATATGGGGATAATGTTGAGATAATGCTCTAACCAACTAAGCTACCTGGCCAGGGCAAGAAATACAAATTTTAGGAAATGTTGTGGAGGTTCTGCAGAGGGAAAGGATAACTTCCAGTTTGGGGACAGAAATCAGATGAGCTTCTTGAAGAGCAGACCTTTTGAAATAGACTGTGAAAGAGGAATGGATCAGGTTTGATACAAGGAAGTAAGAGAAAGGGGATTCCAATAGCAGGGATATGAGTACTGCCATTACAACACATATACACAACTGAATTGCTAGCAATCACACAAGAATGCATAGATCCACGATGTTATTGTCTTTCCATGCATTGCTTTTACTGTGACACACCTGCTAATGAAAGGATCACTACTCAAAATGTTCTTTTACAAACACCTTCCGTCCTGTATACCAAAACATGTCCACCAAAATACCACTCTGGCCTTCGTACTTGGCTTCTTTTGACTAAAAATAATATTACTGGGATGAATTTCTCTCTAAGCAGGGTCTCTATGGTTTTGGCCATTTGAAAAGATAAAATTCACCTTTGAAGAAGGAAGATTTGCTACCACGGAGCATCCTAAAAAGGATGAGCCAGCCAGAGGCTTTCTGTCATGGCCCTTTCTTACTGGGGAGGGGCAAGGAGATGGATAAAGCCGTTCAGCTATGAAGGTGATTACTGAAAGGCCCAGTCTCAGGAAATCATGGGAAGGGGATTCCTGGAGATGTGGAGGCTAAGAGGTTGAACCCCAAGTCACGGCACCTTATTAGTGAATAAAAAGCTGGGATGCCCACTCTGGACTGGGACTGACAACTGAGTCACTCAGGTTGTCCTTCACTCCAGGGACCTCAGACCTGCTCTGGGAAGCAGCTCAGCAGGCACCCCTAAATCACCAGCTCCTGATTTTCCCGAGAGGGGTTGGAGGAGAGACTGGGCAATAGGGTACCCCAGTTACACACTGCCTTCAACATTACATTAAAGAATTCTATATAAGCTCACCTGAATTAAAATACTCCTGCGGTGATGGTTTAAATGAATCAGGGACATATATTAACTTGCTGGCCCTCAGGTTTAGAGAGTTCAAGTTCTTGGTTATGAAAAAGTTCTGGCAAATCAAATAATCTTGATCATTAAAGCAGGCAGTTTTAAAAGCAACTACTGTTTTGATTTAGGGAGAGAAAGATTAAAATACTCTAAAAAACATGTGTTCTAATCAACTAACAAAACTAACAATAAAACTCAAAGGTATTTATGAGACAATAAAAATAGTTCTAAACATAAAAAGCTTACTTACAGCTTTATAGTACAGATAATTCTAAACCATTGTGTATAAAATTATGGATATTTATTTTAACGTACACTTATTCTAGTGAAGATATGGCACAGGTAAAAATAAAATCATCCCCAAACTTCAAAAGATAGACTTTGAAGTTATAGGCAATAATCAAATCAGACAGCTGGCCAGTAAATAACCAAGAGATCATTATGTAAAGTCTTACTCCTTAATTCTATAAACTTGCATCTACCTCTAATGCTCCACAAACTGCTTTTCAAAGGCCACTGATAAGATAGACGGTGGCAGCCTTTCTGAGTCTTACTCCCCCTAACTGGCCTAGTGATGGTGGCACAGAGGATGGGCGGAGACCTGTCCCTGTGCCCACTGCAGCTCACAACCCACAGTTCCTTTCAAGGTGCACAAATTCATGCACTGGGCCCCTAGTGTTTATGATTCTCCAAGACTTCTAGACTGGAAACTTTGTGTTTAGAGTTAGTATCTCTCTTCGCCTCTCTCTCTGGCTCTTCCCTTTGTTCTCCAACTTGGGGTCCACTCCTTCTCTTTCTTTGCATTTCCATTGTCACATTCTAGGTCACATACTACTACATCACCCCTGGCTATCCACTAGTCTCCTAAAATATACCAGGGCCTCTAATTTCTTCCCTTTCCATCTGTCTTGTACAACTCCGACATCATTACTTACAGTATAAGTTTCTGATAAAAGACCTAGTGTGGAGAAAAGAACCCGGAACATAGGCATGTTTTCTTAGGATCACAGAAGGATTTCATCATCTGGCCCCAATTTGCCTGTCTGACTTCACCTTTTGCCTCATTCAGTTCTGTGAAACTACCAGCTTTCCTCTCAAAGCACTTGGTTCACGTCCTGTGTGTGTGTGTGCTGAATTCTCTGCTAAGAACTGCCCTTTTCTTTACTGCCTGGCTCAGGAACACCTACTCATCCTTCAAGACCCAAATCAAATGTCTTGTTCACCCAGGAGTCTGATTAGCTAGGTTTATTTCCAACATAGCCTTGCGTTGTTGTTATTCATTTTTGCTTCATAATTAAAATTGGCTATTTGATGGCAAAAACTGAAGCATAGATATAATGCCTAATGTATGTTCTATACACGGTAGGTAGCAATAAATAGTTATGAAATAAAAGAATGAGTAAAAATTTATGATATCCCTTGACTCTCCCTTAAGTTGGACTCCTTTGGTCTAGTTTGATTTCAAAGTCTCTTAAATATATGAGAGCAGTGCTTTTCAAACTTTAATGTGCGTATAAAGCCCCAGGCAAGTCTTATTAAGAGGCAGGTTCTGATTCAGCAGGTCTGGGTTGGGCCTGGGATTATGCATTTCTAACAAGTTCCCAGATTGCTGCAGGCCCAGGGACCATACTGCACTGCAGGATTGGGTGTCACCTCCCCCTCCCCCATATTTTCCTGGCTTATGATATCCATCATGCTTTATGCTCCCTCTAGCATGCTACTCATCCCATTATCATGCTGTATTGTTTATATATTCACCTAGAATGGGAGTTTCAGTGGACAGGAATTGTGTCTCCTGAGTCATAGATCCATCTTTGTGCTCTCAGAATCCGGGGCATGGTAGGAGAGTAAGCAGTGTTTAATTAGTAGTTTCTTTCTGGCTGAACTCATTGCCACGTCCAACCTAACTCTATTATCTGTGCATTGGAGCTCATTTGTTAGTCAATGACCCTCCCTTCTGATCTCTTCCATAGGAGAAGAAAGGGAGCTAAAAATCCAAGAGCAATGGAGCCTACTGAATGTGGCTGTGTCAGATAGACTGGAGAGAGCCAGTCTCTGGAGCCACTGAGATCAACAGGCTTGTGATCCAGACAACTGGCACACCATCCAGGCTTTATCCTCTCACTATGCTTAATAAACTCCAGGCATAGGTTTGGGACAACTTTAAAATATGGTGTGTAAAAAGCTTGTATCATATGTAAATAAATGTGCACTATGCTAAAAAATAGCAAAAAATATTACATTTTTCTTGAAAATATACATAAAATAATTCTCTTTAAAACCTTAATGAAAATTTAGATGTAAAAGATTGAGTTCTTGCTTGTAAAATCAAGAAGAAGTCAGAGAGGACAGAAGACTTGAAAAATTAAAGACATCCATATTTACTGACATGCTAGAGCACCTACATTATTTATAATGGTCAGAGTACCCCCTGGATGAATTTTAATTTGATCACAAGCAAACTGTTAAATTTCTGCTTTGTAAATGGACATTTGGTCTTTATGTTGAGAAACATGCTGAAAAAAATATATACCTGGAAGAAAAGAAATTATTTCAAAGTCTTTTGCTTTGCAATAAATAAAATACCACCTTGTATAATATTATAACCATTTCCAATGATATGCATTTTCTGAAGGTTCAGGGGAGGTTAGGATGGATGACAATTGGTATATAGGATAGATTTTTAAAAAAATCACCTTATTGGCAAAGAGAATTCCAACGCCATTATATACTACTTTATACACATTCATCCATGTGTAGTTTTATTCTGCTTTACAAATAATTATATCATAGTTGTTTTCAAAGCTAAAGTAATTCGGACAGACATGTGAAGGACCAAAATCCATAAGTTTAACATCAGAAATTGCAGAAAACAACTGCACATTATCCTATTTGTGAACTTCTTTTCATGACCTTTTTTTTTTTTTTCTGGCCAGATCCTCACAGAACAGAGTAACAGCTGGAATGTTGATCTGGACAATTCATAGAAAGATCAGTTATTTCGGTAATTATAAGTGTAAAGATTAGGCCGTAGTGGTTCAATGTTAGTTATCTGATTTGTAGGAACTGCCAACGGATATTACAAATCTGACCTACTGCCCGGGAAAATAATGAACAATATTGGGTTCCTGCCAAAAGATAAATTTATTCCACAAATGCATTTGAGACTAGTGCACATGAGGGAACTATGTAAATTAATATGGAGAACAGTTCCTGATAACTAAACTACCCCAAACTGCAAGAAGTTTTTGGTGTAGAGCCTTCGTCCACGGCCATGTTGCAGAAAAGATTCCGCTTGCCACAGTAATGCCAGGAGAAATCCCGGATGCTTTACTTCGCAGTTGCTTCTTCCCCCAGCGCACCTCCACCCACGCCAGCACACTTGTGCACACAGGGGCTCCGCGCCAATCACTGTCCTAAAAAACCGCTGGCCGCAAAGTTTTCATTTTGCCATGACAACTAAAGGCCGGAACAGTTGTCTGACACAGCTGCAGTCTGGATGCAAAGGTTAGGAGGTGGGAGCAGGCAAATACAGTTTCAGCTGCTAAGTTGGGGATGATCTTTCTTAGAGTATGTACCCTTGGAAACTCAGGCTCAGCAGCAGGTATGCAGTCAGCTGTTCACTCAAACCCCAGAGCGCAAATCTCAAAATCCAATTTGAAAGAAGAAAACTAGTTACTCAAAATACTTAACATTTATATTTAAATGAAAAAACATAATTAAAAATATTTTTAATAGTTCTTTTTTACACCAAATCTAAGAAGGGAACAAAAATATGAGGAAATAGATTTCTACATATATGTCTTAAAACTTGCTTGAAGGTTTTGTACATATGACGTTATCTCTGGACCAACATTTTCTTACCATAGCCATTTCTCACTTTTAATATCTGGCCAAAACTTTATCATACTTCTCTTTTATTAAAGAAATGAAATAGATGCTCTGCTTTATAATGATCACCATTTTGAATAGAATTTTCCAGGAGCATGACATGTGTGAAATAAGTAATAGCTGTCATTTTTTCATTATGGCAACCCATGCCGCCCAATACATGCTCCAAGGATCACTTACATTTTGCACAAATATAACATTTTTTGTTTTATAACATGTTTTTCAAAATGTGGAATATGACCCATCAGTGGGTCATGAATTTAGTGAGTCTCAGCCAACATTTTATAAAAAAATGAAATAAAACATAAAAGAAAATATCTGAATGCATATCATGTTGTAAGAAAAAGTATTGACTGTTCTATGAAACTTATTTTGGTATTGTGGGCACAGTGTGTGTGTATAAAATGTATTTCTTACTATGGGTTGCCTTAAAAAAGTTTGAAAGTCATTGTTACAATATATTTCTAATATATTGCATATATTTCTAATGAACATAATGAAAAGATAAGTATTCACTCTAGAACAAAGCAAAACAAATACATTTATTTATCTATAATTAATAATAAATTGTTTTAAAAAATCTTTATTGTTGCGCAAGCATGCTTGGCTCAGTGGATAGAGCACTGGCCTGTGGACCTAAGGGTCCTGGGTTTGATTCTGATCAAGGGCACATTCCCAAGTTGTGGGCTCAATACCCAGTAGGGGGTGTGCAAGAAGTAGCCAATCAATGATTCTCTCTCATCATTGATGTTTCTGTCTTTCCCTCTCTGAAATCAATAAAAATATATATTAAAAAAAATCTTTATTGTTGAGAGTATTACAGATGTCCCCTCTTTATCCCTCATTGCCCCTCTCCATCAGTTCCTGCTCCATCTCAGGCCTTCATCACCCTATTGTCTATGTCCATAGGTAATGCATAGATGCATATAAGATCTTTGGTTAATCACTTCCTGCCCCCCCTCACCCCACCTGAGATTTGTCAGTCTGTTCCATGTTTCCATGCCTCTGATTCTATTTTATTCACCAGTTTATTTTGTTCATTGCATTTCTGTTCATTTATTTTGATTTTTAGATTCAATTGTTGGTAGATATGTATTTATTGTGTTTTTCTCCTCCTCCTCCTCTTCCTCCTCCTCCCCCTCTTCTTCCTCCTTTCTTTTCTTAAAGAATACCCTTCAACATTTAATGTAATACTTGTTTGGTGGTGATGAGCTTCTTTAGCTTTTTCTTGTCTGATCTTCAATTCTAAATGAGTGTTTGCTGGTTAGAGTAATCTTGGTTGTTGGTCCTTGCTGTTCATCACTTTGAATATTTCTTGCTCTTCCCATCTGACCAGCAAAGTTTCTGTTGAGAAATCAGCTGACAGTCCTATGGGGCTCCCTGTAGGTAACTGACTGCTTTTCTCTTGATGCTTTTAAGACACTGTCTTTAACCCTTGGCATTTTAGTTATGATGTGTCCTGGTGTGGGCCTCTTTGGGTTCCTCTTCTTTGGGACTCTCTGTGCTTCCTGAACTTGTAAGTCTATTTCTTTGACCAGGTAGGGAAAGTTTTCTGTAATTATTTCTTCAAATAGGTTTTCAATTCATTGCTCTCTCTCTTCTCCTTCTGGTACCCCCATAATGAGAATGTTGGTATGCTTAAAGTTGTCCCAGAGGCTCCTTACACTATTGTCATATATATTTTTTTAAATTCTTTTTTCTTTTTGCTCTTCTGATTGGGTGATTTTTGCTTCATTATATTCCAAATCATTGATTTGATTTTTGGAATCCTTTACTCTACTGTTATTATTTATTTCAGTTAGTGTATGCTTAATTTCTGTTTGGATCTTTTTCATGTCTTTGAAATTCTTACTAAGATCCTTAAAAGTTTCAGTAAGTCACTTGATACTCTCATTATTTCCATTGAAGCTCTCATTAAGTCCCTTGGAGCTTTCATTAAGATCCTTGAGTAATCTTAAAACCATTGTTTTGAACTCTATATCTAGTAATTTGCTTGCTTCCATTTCTTTCATTTGTGACATGTTTCTTTGTATCACATTTTGGCTGTTTCCCTATGCTTATTTCTATGTATTAGGTAGAGCTGTTATGTCTCCTGGAATTGGTAGAGTGGCATTGTGTATTAGGTGTCCCGTAGCGCCCAATGGCTCAATCTCCCCAGCCAGCTGAGCTGGGCACTCTAGGTGTGTCACTGTGTGGACTGTGTGCACAGTCTTATAGCTGAGTCTTGATTGCTGTTGGCGTCACTAGGAGGACTTGACCCCCAGACCAATTGGCTATGAGGACCAGATGTGTCTACAATGCAAGAGCTGCTATGGTGCTCACTGAGTCTGCCCCTTGAGTGTGTCACTTATGGATGTATAGAGTTGTAATCTGGTATGGTCTAAAGCTGACCATCAGGTGCACTGGCTATGGAGCCTCCCAGGAGGTACAAAATCAGACACTGCCTTTGTGAGATCTGCAGGTGGCTGCTACTTGTTTTGGGCTTAGAAGTGCCCAGATAAGACCCAGTTATGAAACAAGGCAAGCTGCTGTGAGAGCCAGGTCTTGGGCCTTTTATTGCTAGGTTTGGGGCACAATGACTCCAGTTGCTGCTTATTTGAGAGATTTTAGCAAAGTCTGAAGCCTGAGCCAGGATAGGCCATTCATATAGAAAAACAGGTGCAAACAGCTTAGGTGGGGCTACATATTGGATTGGATGGGGTCTTAGGGAATCACCAGGGTGGAACAAACAAAGTGGGCCATGATGATGGGAACTCAGATATGGCTGCCACTCAGCTCTGCAACAGGAGAAGTCTCAGCACAGGAACAATGACTCATAGGAGCAACCCATTCTGGAAGAAAGACATTTCGAGTTTCTGCCCTGATGCCAGACAGTCCAGTTCCTCCCCATATGTCCCTGGATTCTCCCAAAGCCACTACCCAGCACTGAAGCTCAGGGGAATGAGACCATGTAAGTTCATGTGTGGGCCCTTTAAGAAAAATTCCTGGGACTCCAGCAGCCTCCATGTTACTCAGCCACAATCCCCACTGGTTTTTATAGCCTAAAGTTAGGAGGACTTCTCTTTCTAGCTTTGGGACACTGGGATGGGGTCTGGTGTGCAGCTGGGATCCCCTGCTTCTCACAGGAAGCCTTGGAGATATACTTCCCTATTAAAAAGATGCCACACGTGGTGTGGGACCAGCCTGTTCTTCACCTCTGCTCCTCCTACCAGTTCAATGTGCTTTCTGCTTTACTTCTCTAGTTGTAGGACTTCCATTCAGCCAGATTTTAGATGATTCGGAATGATGGTTGTTCAGTATTTTAATTCTAATTTTGATGTGGTTGTGTGAGTCAGTGAGTATAGGCATTTACCTATGCTGCCATCTTGGTTCCAATCCCAATAAATTCTTTTTTTACATTTAAAACAAAATTAATCAGCTTTGCATATTGCATTGAAGATATTCAAACCATTTAAAATTAAATTTCTAATCATTTTCCATGGGCATTATTAGAGAATTAATATTTTTTCACATGATTGTTTTCAATAAATTGATTATTATTCCTTTTCCATTTATCTACTGTGAAATAATGAGATATCCAAAGACCATTGATGTTTAGTTTGTTATTCTCTCATAATGATCTATCTTTTTGGCAAACTTGTGACAATTTTCTTTGATCACAAATTCACCTATTACAAAACAGCATCTTATTGGAAATATATGAAAATTAATTCCACCTACACATTTCCACACATACCCTTCAAATATTTATGAACTCTTCTCTGAGATATCATAATGTTGTGAGCAAAAGAAAAATAATGAACCCAGTTATTGTATCTCACACTATACATTTTTTTAAATTTTAATAAATCTTTATTGTACAAATTATTACAATTGTTCCTCTTTTTTCCTCCTATATGTCCCCTCTACCTGGTTTCCACCCCATCCTTTGTCCTTACCTCCCCCCCATTGTCCTCATCCATAAGTGTATGATTTTTGTCCAGTCTCTCCCTACACCCTCTCTCACCTCTTTCCCCCTGAGAATTATCAGTCCACTCCCTTTCTATGCTCCAGATTCTATTATATTCACCAATTTATTCTGTTCATCAGATTTTCAATTCACTTGATTTTTAGATTCACTTGTTGATAGATAAGTATTTGTTGTTCATAATTTTTATCTTTACCTTTTTCTTCTTCCTCTTCTTAAAGAATACCTTTGAGCATTTCCTATAATACTGATTTACTGTTGGTGAACTCCTTTAGTTTTTTCTTATCTGTGAAGCTCTTTATTGCCCATTAATTCTGAATGATAGCTTTGCTGGGTAGAGTAATCTTGGTTGTAGGTTCTTGCTATTCATCACGTTTAATATTTCTTGGCACTCCCGTCTGGCCTGCATAGTTTCTATTGAGAAATCAGGTGACAGTTGAATGGGTGCTCACCTGTAGGTAATTAACTGTTTTTCTCCTGCTGCTTTTAATATTCTCTCTTTGTCATTTGCTCTTGGTATTTTAATTATGATGTGTCTTGGTGTGGTCCTCTTTGGATTCCTTTTATATGGGGTTCTGTGTGCTTCCTGGACTTGTAAGTCTATTTCTTGCACGAGATGTGCAAAGTTTTCAGTCATTATTTCTTCAAATAGGTTTTCAGTATCTTGCTCTCTCTCTTCTTTTGGCACCCTCATAATTCTGATGTTGGTATGCTTGAAGTTGTCCTAGAGGCTCCTTACACTGTCTTAAAATTTTTTATTCTTTTTTCTTTTTGCTTTTCCAGTGGAGTGTTTTTTGCTTCTTTGTATTTCAAATCTTTGACTTGATTCTTGCAATCCTCTAGACTTCTGTTAGGTTTCTGTATAATATTTTTTATTTCAGTCAGTGTATGTTTAATTTCTAGTTGGTTCTTTTTCATCTCCTCTTGGGTCTCACTAAATTTATCCATCTTTTCTAGGACATTCTTAAAAACCTTATAACCCTGGTTTTGAACTCTATATCCAGTCATTTGTTTTTCTCCATTTCTTTCGTTTTTTTTTTATTAAATCTTTATTATTCAGATTTTTACATTTGTTTCTCTTTTTTCCCCTCCATAGCACCCCTCCAACCAACTCTCACCCTTCCCTCTGCCCTTACCTCCCTTCCATTGATCTCATCCATAGGTGTATGATTCTTGTCCAGTCTCTCCCTGTACACCCCTCACCCCTTTCTCCCTGAGAAAGATCAGTCCACTCCCTTTCTGTGCTCCTGATTTTATTATATTCACCAATTTATTCTGTTGATCAAAATTTTAATTCACTTAATTTTTAAATTTACTTGTTGATAGATATGTATTTGTTGTTCATAATTTTTTGTCTTTTACCTTTTTCTTCTTCCTCTTCTAAAAGAGTACCTTTCAGCATTTCATAAAATACTGGTTTGGAGTTGATGAACTCCTTTAGCTTTTTCTTCTCTGTGAAGCTCTTTATCTGCCCTTCAATTCTGAATGATAGCTTTGCAGGATAGATTATTCTTGGTTGTAGGTTCTTGCTATTCATCACGTTGAATATTTCTTGCCACTCCCATCTGGCCTGCATCGTTTCTATTGAGAAATCAGCTCCCTTGTAGGTAATGAACTGTTTTTCTCTTGCTACTTTTAATATTCTCTCTTTTTCTTTTGCTCTTGGCATTTTAATTATGATGTGTCTTGGTGTGATCCTCTTTGGATTCCTTTTATAGGGGGTTCTGTGTGCTTCTTGGACTTGTAAGTCTATTTCTTTTACCAGATGTGTGAAGTTTTCAGTCATTATTTCTTTAAATAGGTTTTCAGTATCTTGCTCTCTCTCTTTTTCTGGCACCCCCACTATTCTGATGTTGGTATGCTTGAAGCTGTTCCAGAGGCTCCTTACATTATCTTTACATTTTTGGATTCTTTTCTCTTCTTGCTTTTCCAGTTGAGTATTTTCTGCTTCTTTATATTTCAAATTTTTGACTTGATTCTTGCCTTCCTCTAGTCTGCTGTTAGGACTCTGTATAATATTTTTTATTTCAGTCAGTGTCCCTAGTTGGTCCTTTTTCATCTCCTCTTGGGACTCACTAAATTTATCCATCATCTCTAGTTGGATCTTTTGCATCTCTAGTTGGTCCTTTTGCATCTCCTCTTAGGACTTGATAAATTTATCCATCTTTTCTAGCATATTCTTGAAAAACCTTATAAGCGTGGTTTTCAACTCTATATCCAGTCATTTTTTTTCCTCCATTTCTTTTGTTTGTGAGCCCTTCCCTTGACTCGGCATTTTCACTATGCCCGGGAAACTTCTGTGTTGAATTCAGCCTTATGATACCAAACTTGCAAAACCGAAGAAGCCTCTGTTGAGCTTGGGATGGGTGGAGTCTCAGGGCTTAAGGGACCACCTTGCCTTCCAGTCGGCCCCACCCTCCACGGCCCCTGAGTCTCACGTGACTGGGTAATCGCTGAGTGGTCTTTGTGTGCATGCATGTGCCAGCTGCAGTGCCTCTAGATTGCTGCCTTTCTGGCTCCACTGTGCAGCAGAACCACACAAGTCTAGATCTCCAGGGTTTCGCCTGAAACAGAGGCTTAGTGGAGTCAGAAGTGGCACAGTTGGGAGGGTCTGTCTTCCGCCCACTTGCAAAAGCCAGCAGCACAATCAGCACTCTGTCCTCTGCGCAGTGCTGTGCGTGCCATCAGGCCTCTGATCTTTTGCAACTCCCCTAAATTTCCATGCACCTCTCCCTTTTCACAGTCCAAACTCTCCCTGTATGAGTTTCAGCTGGATCTGGGGTTTAGTGTCATAAGATAAGGGGTTCAATGCCATTGGGAGTCTCTGTTTCCCTCCTGCCAGAGAAAGCCAGCCAGGTACTCCGACACCCGCTCTCTCTGCTCGCACGTCTCTGTACCTCTTCTTTTTGCAGCTCCTCTGGGTTTCTGTAAGTCCCTCTCTTTCCTTCTAGCTGTAGAACTTCCACTCATCCAGCTTTCCTGTGGTTATGGATGATGTCCGTTCTTTTAGTTGTAGTTTTGAAATTGTTGTGCGAGGCAACAGTGTAGGTGTTTACCTATGCTGCCATCTTGCTGTAACTCCAATCCCATTTCTTTCGTTTGTGATCTGTTCTTTAGGCTCTGCATATTTCTCTGCTTCCTTGAGTTGGTAGAGGCACTTTGTGTACTAGCTGTCCAATGTGCCCCAGTAGCTTTGCCTTCCCAGTTACCTGAGGTGGATACTCTTGGTGCACCCCTTTGAGGACTGTATGTACAGCCTTGTTGTAGTTAACTCTTGATTGTTGTTGGTATCACTGGGGGGGATTGGTTTTGAGGATCAGCTGTGTCTGCACATGCATGCTTACCTTACCTCTTCCTTACGTGCATGCTCAAGCTTCTGGAACTCTGCCTTTTGGTTCCCCTGAATTTCCATGCACTCTAGGGATCCGTATGCATCTTGGTCCCCAGGATCTTGATCAAAATTAGGGTTCAGTGCAGTTGGAAATGGATTTCAGTCCTGTTGTGAGGTTCTGTTTTCCTCCTGCTAGAGGAAGCCAGGCACAATCATCAGTCAGTGCTCTGTGTGTGTACTTTCTAATGCACTTTTGTGAGCCCCCAGACTTCTGTCTTTCGTGGCTCCCCTAAATTTCCATGCATTCCTTCCTTTTCAAGGACTCTCCTTATGAGTCTTGCGTGGAGATGGGGTTCAATGCAGTTGGGATTTTCCATCTCCCTCCCGCTAGAAGAAGCTAGCCAGACCCTCTTCTGTCTATCCTCTCCATGAGCGTGTCTCCATACCTCAGCTTTTTACAGCTCCTCTGAATCTTTGTTAGTCCCTATCTTTACTTCTAGTTGTGGAATTTTCACTCAGCCAGCTTTTCTGTGGTTCTGGATGGTGTCTGATCTGTCTTTTAGTTGTAGTTTTGAAATTGTTGTGCGAGGCAGCAGCTTAGATATTTACCTATGCTGCCATCTTGGTTTCTCCACACTATACATTTCATCTTATGGAGAAAATAGGCGAAGTAGTAAATAAAAAGAAGTGTCAGTCTTTTTTTCAAATATATTTTTTGTTATTTATTTATTTATTTATTTATTTATTTATTTATTTATTTATTATTAAATCTTTATTGTTCAGATTATTACAGTTGTTTTGCCTCATAAGGGTGTCTCCAGTACAGAAGTTCTCCCAGCATAGACACAGCTAATCCTCACAGCCAATAGGCCTGGAAGTTAATTCCTCCCAGTGATATCAGCAACAATCAAGGTTTAACTGCAACAAGACTGTGCACAGCCCACAAAGGGGTGCACCAAGAGTGTCCAACTCAGGTAACTGGGAAGGCTGAACCCCTGGGCCTTATAGGACACCTAGCACATAAAACCACTCTATCAACTCAGGGAAGCAGCCAAAATGTGGAGACAAAGGTACAGATCACAAAGGAAAGAGATGGAGGAAAGCAAACAACTGGATATAGAGTTCAAAACCACAATTATAAGTTTCTTCAAGAATTTCCTAGAAAGGGCTGATAAATTTAGTGAGATGCTTGAAGATAAGAAAAAGGACCAACTAGAAATTAAGCATAGCCTGACTGAAATAACAAATATTATACAGAGATCCAACAGCAGACTAGAGGATTGCAAGAATCAAGTCAAACATATGAAATATAAAGAGGCAAAAAAACACCCAACCAGACAAGCAAAAAAGCAAAAAGAATCCAAAAATATGAAGCTAGTATAAGGAACCTCTGGGACAACTTCAAATGTACCAACATCTGAATTATGGGGGTGCCAGAAGAAGAAAGAGATAAAAAAATAATGACTGAAAACTTCCCCCACCTGGTGAAAAAAATAGACTTACAAGTCCAGGAAGGACACAGAACCCCAAACAAAAGGAATCCAAAGAGGACCACACCAAGACACCTCATAATTAAAATACCAAGAGCAAAAGACAAAGAGAGAATATTAAAAGCAGCAAGAGAAAAACAGTTAATTACCTACAAGGGAGCACCCAAAGGATTGTCAGCTGATATCTCAACAGAAACAATGCAGGCCAGATGGAAGTGGCAAGAAATATTTGAAGTGATGAATAGCAAGAACCTACAACCAAGATTACTCTTCCCAGAAAAGCTACCATTCAGAATTGAAGGTCAGATAAAGAGCTTCACAGATAAGAAAAAGCTAAAGGAGTTCCTGCTTGACAAACCAGTATTATATGAAATGCTGAAAGGTATTCTTTAAGAAGAGGAAGAAGAAGAAAAAGGGAAAGATAAAAATTATGAACAACAAATACGTATCTATCAACAAGTGAATCTAAAAATCAATTGAGTAAAAAAAATCTGATAAACAGAATAAACTGGTAAATGTAATAGAATCTGGGGCATAGAAAGGGAGTGGACTGACAATTCTTGGGGGGAAAAGGGTTTGGGGAATGCAGGAAGAGACTGGACAAAAATCGTACATCTATGGATGATGACAGTGGAGGTGGGGTAAGGGCAGAGATGGGGTGGGAATTGGGTGGAGGGAAGCTATGGGGGAAAAAAGAGCCACAATTGTAATAATATGAACAATAAGTATTTACTAAATTAAAAAAAAAGAAGAAAAAGCCAGCCACGTACTCAGTTGTCAGCCCTCTTCGTGTGTGTGTCTCTGTACCTCTGTACTTCTGTAGCTCCTTTGAGTCTCAGTGTGCTTTTCTCTTTCCTTCCAGTTGTAGAATTTCCACTTATTCAGCTTTCCTGTGGTCCCGGATGATATCCATTTTGTCTTTTAGTTGTAATTTTGAAGTGGTTGTGTGAGGTAGCAAGTTCAGGTGTTCACCTATGCCACCATTTTGGTTTCTCCTCAAGAAGTGTCAGACTTTTGTACAAGCATTGGGGAACAAATGCATAATTCCCACACTCCCTTAACACATCACAAACTCTTCCCTTCTATTAAGCCCAATCTACTAACATTAACATTTAGAATGAGGTTAAATGATACAGTATGGCTATCAGGAGAGTGTGGATTCTACCCTGAAATAAAATTCACAAATATGCCATTTCATCTCAGTGTTTACTCTAGTTAGACCACCACTGTGACCCCTGAAAGGTGACATTCATTTCCAACAGAAGGGATTTTTCCAAGAGAAGCATTTCCCAAACAATTACATAGTCTTAAAAAGTCAAAGAAGATTCTAAAAGACCCCTAATTCACAATTTAGTTCAACTATTAACTGAATACTTACTCCTTGCCAGGTACTATGGTAGGGGCTAAAGATAGTCATGAGTTTCCAGTCGAATGAGAGAGCTACAAAAGCACACAAAAAAATTACAATTCTATATGCTAAAAGCTATGATTGAGGTATAATAAAGTTATGAAAAAGGCAGAGAGGGAGGGCCATCCATTCCAGATGGAGAGCCAATAAAGATAATGGAAAATTCTTGAAGAAGTGATGTTGAAGCTGAGTCTTGGAGAAGAGGGAGGAGGTACTTCCCCAAGTGAACTCAGGTCACCTAGCATGCTTGGGACATTGCAATAAGGCTGATCCATATGAAATTTGCAAATTTTGAAATACTGACAATTTGGTTTGCTTCAGCCTTAGCATTACATGTGGAGAGGTTTCCATGAGTAGTTTGGCAGTGCTGGAATGCAGTGAGATAAGGGAAAGTAAGAAAGAAAGCTGAAGAAGAAGGCAAAGTTTAGATCAACATCTCGTGCAGGAATTGAAGTGGGAACAGACACAGTCTGGGATTTTAATGCAGGACTAGAATATCATACAGAGTAGTATTAAAATATTATTTTATAAAATTTAAAACACCAGGAGAGAAAGCAATAACATTTAAAAAGACATTTTATTTGTAATTCTATTTCCTTAAAATTAATAACAATTTCAAACCATCTTACTTCCTTCCATTTTTATGACACAGTTTCTTAATAATACATGCCATTTAGAACTCATAAACTTTTGCATTCTAGCACTAAACTGACTACAGAATCATTTCCCATGTAATTATGTTACTAGTGATCTGGTGCATTAAATTTGAGCACTCCAGGGATGGGGCCTAAGCCAGCAATCAGACATCCCTCTTGCAGTCCAGGGCTCTCACAGTCTGGAGCTCTTGTTGTCTAGGACCCTTTGCTCCTTACTGCCCACTTTCAGCAGAAGCAGGAGAGGCTCCCACCACCGCTGCTGCACTCACTAGCCGAGAGCTGGCTTCTAGCTGAGTGGCTCTGCTCCTGCGGCATCTCACTGACAGTGGTTGAGTGTCTGCCCCCTGGTGGTCAGTGCACATCATAGCAACCAGTCATTCCACCATTTGGCCAATTTGCATATTAGGGTTTCATTATATAGGAAAAGATTTTTTAACAGCTGCCCAGAGTTCTTACCAAAGACAACTTTCCCACTCTCTTTTGTATGTCATGTAGGCAGTTCCCAGATTTTCCTATGACAAATGAGATTTTCATAAGCAGTTTCTACATGTATGTTTTATCTTATGCTTTCCTTGAGGTAAATTCTAGTATGAGGTTACTAAGCTACCAGAATGAATATTTCTATGGTGTTTTGTTAGCCCGATGAAAGAGGGCTTCGTACTTACTGTTTTGCTCCAAGTAAGGCCTGTGGTGTGGTATTCCTTGATGTATGCTTGAAGCTCACTCCAGATATTCAAATATGACTTCACCCAATCCACATGACGTAAATCACTTTATTATGAAAGAGAATGGATAAGAATGGAGTTAGGATCTAAAATCAGATTTAAAAGAAAACAGGGAGGCACATGATAATTCAGTAACTAAGTCTGGATGACCTTAGAGCAATTGTCTTTCTAGTTTGGTCACTGTGAACTGATTCCAAAGAGAACCTTGAAAGAAAGGCGTTCCAAGTCTCCTGAGAGGACCCAAGTGCCCTGGAGGTGGGGAACAGAAAGGAACATAGAGGTGGACCCACAGAACCAAGTTGATTTAGGTCATGTGTTCTTATGTCACCTGAAATGAGAAGATGACTATGGAGAGGTGACCCTTCCTTTCTGTACTGCTTCTAATGCACAATGAAAAGCTGTGTTTTCAGGAAGGACAATGGAAAATAAAAAATGTCCTTTGGTTTGTTTTCTAATAATTTGGTTGAGTTATTCAATTGAAATATAACCAACTTGGAGGATTTTCGACTGGTAAGGACACTGCTGTTATAAGAAAAATGACTTCGACCCAGTTAGCGTCCCTCAGTGGTTGTGCATGAATCTGTGAACCAGGAGGTCATAGTTTGATTCATGGTTGGGGCATATGCCCAGGTTGTGGGCTCGGTCCCCAATGAGGGGTGTGCAGGAGGCAGCCAATCAAAGATTCTCTCTCATTATTGATGTTTCTGGTTCTCTTTCCCTCTCCCTTCCTTTCTGAAATCAATAAAAATATATATTAAGAAAAGAAAATGACTTCCTACAAATGGGTATCATTCCACACATCAAAAGGTAACATTCATTTAAATTACCTTAATTTGATACTCACAACCACCAAGTAAGCTAGGTGGGGGATTACCAGTACTTTTATCCCAATTTTGCTGAACCAAGATGTAGTAAATGCTTACCTTTTACAGCAGGATTAACATACAGGATTGACTGTTAGCAATGTTTAACTTGTAGACAGGCAAAAATAGTTGCATTTTCTTTGGATAACTTCCACCCACACATTTTCCCCCACTTTGAATGAAGTAGTGGTAAATGAGACCATGATGATATTTCAGTTAACAAAAACGTAATCATGAACCTGGGCCATTAATCTGAAGACAATCCCTGAAGGAGATCTCTATTACTAAAGCTCTTGTCAACAATGACTTTTTTCTAGACATATTTTGTTTTGTTTTTCTGGAAATGCTCCATGAAAAGTACCACCAGCACACTAGAATCCCTCTGTCTTAAGACATGAAGACAAGTGAAATGGGGAACTGAAGTCATCATTATCTACCCCTCAAAGAGGAAAAATGCAAGTGTGGTTTTGTTCTATATTTTATTTTATTTCATTTTTTTTTTTTTAGTTTTTCTTTTTCCTATATAATTTTATTACCATTCTATACTAATTCTCCTTTCACTGTTAAACTTTTCTTTGTGTTTTTCTATAAATCTTTATTGTTCAGATTATTATAATTGTTCCTCTTTTTTCTCCCCGTAGATCCCCTCCACCTGGTTCCACCCCACCCTCTGCCCTTACCTCCCCTCCATTGTCCTCATCCATAGGTGTATGATTTTTGTCCAGTCTCTTCCCATACCACCCACACCCCTTTCCTCCTGAGAATTGTCAGTTCACTCCCTTTCTATGCCCCTGATTCTATTATATTCAGTAATTTATTCTGTTCATCAGATTTTTAATTAACTTAATTTTTAGATTCACTTGTTGATAGATAAGTATTTGTTGTTCATAATTTTTATTTTTACCTTTTTCTTCTTCCTCTTCTTAAAGAGTACCTTTCAGCATTTCATATACTACTGGATTGGTGTTGATGAACTCCTTTAGCTTTTTCTGATCTGTGAAGCTCTTTATCTGCCCTTCAATTCTGAATGAGAGCTTTGCTGGGTAGAGTAATTTTGGTTATAGGTTCTTGCTATTCATCACTTTGAATATTTCTTGCCACTACCATCTGGCCTGCATAGTTTCTGTTGAGAAATCAGCTGAAAATTGTATGCGTGCTCCCCTGTAGGTAATTAGCTGTTTTTCTCTTGCTGCTTTTAATATTCTCTCTTTGTCTTTTGCTCTTGGTATTTTAATGATGATGTGTCTTGGTGTGGTCCTCTTTGGATTCCTTTTGTTTAGGGTTCTGTGCGCTTCCTGGACTTGTAAGTCTATTTATTTCAGTCATTATTTCTTCAAATGGGTTTTCAGTATCTTGCTCTCACTATCTTCCAATTTTTGGATTCTTTTTTCTTTTCCATTTGAGTATTATCCGCTTCTTTGTATTTCAAATCTTTGACTTGATTCTTGTGATCCTCTAGTCTGCTGTTAAGTGTCTGTATAATATTTTTCATTTCAGTCAGTGTATGTTTAATTTCTAGTTGGTCCTTTTTCATCTCTAGTTGGTCCTTTTTCATCTCCTCTTGAGTCTTGCTAAATTTATCCATATTTTCTAGGAAATTCTTGAAAAATCTTATAACCGTGGTTTGAACTCTATATCCAGTCATTTGTTTTCCTTAATTTCTTTTGTCTGTGATCTGTTCCTTTTTCTCCCCATATTTCACTGTTTCCCTGAGTTGGTAGAGTAGGTTTGTGTGCTAGGTGTCCTATATGGCTCAGTAGCTCTGCTTCCCCAGTTACCTGAG
>PVJN01040651.1:0-19153 GCA_004026805.1 Lasiurus borealis
AGCCTTAATAAAAGGAAGTAGAAGGCCAGAGCAAGACGGTAGTCCTTCCCACTAGAGGAAGGCTCCCGCCTGGCCCCCCAATATCGCCAAATTAATATTTTCTAGTCTCTTATTTCGTTTGCGTGCGGCCTCCTTCAGAACCCGAACCCTGACCCGGGAACCCTGAACCACGCGGGACGTGGAAAGAGGTTCCCACAGCAGCGTCCAGCTGCACTCACTGCATCTTCACATGGGGACTCAGGCACTGTGACACAGGCGGAGGGGTCGTGCAGGGACCCGGAGGCCCAGATGCCACCCAGAAGGCAGGTGGGACCTGCCCTTCTGTGCCATACACTCTCACTTTGATTGCTGGCCAGGCCGAGGGACTGCCCCCATGCGCAAATTTCTATGACCAGGCCATCAGGGAGGTCAGTGAGGGACAACCAAATAACTCAACGAGGAGGTTACATGGGGCAACTATGCCAGCAGGGAATTGGTGAGGGACCACCAAATGACTGAACAAGCAGGCTGCGTGGGGAAACCAGACCAGTGGAGGGGACTGTGAGGGGTGACAAGGCTAGCAGAGGGGGGCAATTGGGGGCGATCAGGCTGGTGGGGGGAGGCACTGAGGGACAACTGGGCCAGCAGGGGGTGCAGTTCGGGGTGACCAGGCCAGTAGGGCAGGGCAGTTAGGAGTGACCAGACCATCAGGGGGGTAATTAGGGGCTATCAGGTCAGCACACAGTCAGTAAAGGGCAATCAGGTGGCCAGCAGGTAAGCAATTAGGATCCAGTGGTCCAGGATTATGAGAGGGATGTCCGACTGCCCGACTGCTGGTTTAGGCCCAATCCAGAGGATAAGGCCTAAACAGGCAATTGAACATCCCCCACGGGGTCCCGGATTGGAGAAGGTACAGGCTGGGCTAAAGGAACCCCTTAGGAAAGGCATAAAAATGTCAAACACACATGCTGAAACTTTAAGAGCGTTCCTTTAAAACCAAGACACAGCTGTCTACTACTATCACTCTATTCAATGTTGTTCTAGAGGTCCTATTCTATACATTCTCACAGAGGGACACACATACAGGTGTAAGAATTGGAAAAGAAGAAATAGCCCTGGCTGGTTTGGCTCAGTGGATAGAGCATCGGCCTGCAGTCTGAAAGGTCCCAGGTTCGATTCCAGTCAAGGGCATGTACCTTGGTTGTGGTCACATCCCCAATGGGGGGTGTGCAGGAGTCAGCTGATCAATGTTTCTCTCATCGATGTTTCTAACTCTATCCTGCTCCCTTCCTCTCTGTAAAAAAAAAATAATAAAGTAAATTTAAAAAAAAGAAAAAGAAATAAAGCTTCTACAGATGATGCAATTGTTTAAGGTAAAAAAAAAAACATAAAATCTACAAATTTTTTTAAATTATAAAAAGTAATCAAAACCTTTCTAATAAAAGAGTAGTAAGCAAATTGACCGTGCCTCTGCTATATCCACAAGCCATGCCCACCAGCCAATCAGGAGCAAGGATGCAAATTAACCCAACCAAAATGGCTGCGGCCACAGAGAGAGCAGGAGGCTTGGGTTTCCCAGGCAATGGACCAAGCCAAGTTTCCACAACCCTGGCCTGCCTTGGCCTCCACTTAAGGGCTACAAAGTTCAATTATAGAAAATAAATAAATCCCAACAAAAATGGCTATGGCCACAGAACGAGCAGGAGACTTGGTTCTACTCAATGCTACAAAGTTTCAATTATAGAAGATAAATAAATCCAAGATCCCAGGGCCTCTGCTTGGGTCACCTGGTGGGCATGGCTGGCCTGCAAACCACCACAGACTCCTCACCCAGGTCATCCCACACCCCAAAGGAACCCTCCCCTGATCCAGGACACCCTTCAGGGCAAACCAGCCAGCCGCACCAGTGCACCAGGCCTCTATCCTATCTAATAAAAGAGTAATATGCAAATTAACTGTCACTCCAACACACAAGATGGCTGCCCCCATGTGGTCAAAGATGGCTTCACCCATGTGGACATAAGATGGCCACCACAAGATGGCCAGCAGGGGAGGGCAGTTAGGAGGGACCAGGCCTGAAAAGAGAGGGCAGTTGAGCGATCAAGCCCGCAGGGGAAGGCAGTTAGGGGCGACCCAGTTGGCAGAGGAGGGAAGTTGGGGGCAACTGGGCCTGCAGGGAAGGGCAGTTGGGGGTGACCAGGCCCACAGGGGAGGGCAATTAGGGGCAAACAGGATGGTGGGGAAGTAGTTAGACATCAATCAGGCTGACAGGGAAGTGGTCAGGGGGTGATCAGTCTGGCAGACAGAAGCGGTTTGGGGCAATCAGGAAGGTGAGCAGTTGGTAGCCAGTAGTCCTGGACTGTGAGAGGGATGTCAGGCATCCCTCGAGGGGTCCCAGATTGAAGAGGGTGCAGGCTGGGCTGAGGGATATACACCCCCTCAGGCATGAATTTCATGCACCGGGTCTCTAGTGATTTAATATCAGTTGGATATTAAATTGGATCTCTAGCACCCACCATAAACAAAAGACAACCCCACATGGATTAAGTACTTTAAATGAAATAAGTTTGCATTGCTTCTCTGCAAAATCTTACTTATGATCCTAATGAGACTATTGGAGTGGGACAAGGAGTTAGGTAAGAAAACAGCTCACTTCTCACTCTCCACATCTTACAGAATGTATTAGTTTTCTGTCAATCCCATAACAAATTAACACAAACTGAGCTGCTTAAAACAACACAAGTTTAGCCCAGCCTGTGTGGTTTAGTAGTTGAGCATCGACCCATGAACGAAGAGGTCACTGGTTCCATTCCTAGTCAGGGCACATGCCCAGATTGTGAGCTTGATCCCCAGTAGGGGTGTGCCAGAGGCAGCCAATCAATGCTTCTCTCTCATTAATGTTCCTACCTCTCTGTCCCTCTCTCCCTAAAATCAATAAAAACATATAAAAAGCAAACAAACAAAAAATCGACAAGTTTATTATCTTGGCTCTCTAGGTCAGAAGTCTGCCATGAATCTCACTGGGCTAAAATTAAAGTTCTTTTCTGGAGACTCTAGGAGAGAATTTGCTTGTGTGCTCATTCAGGTTATTGGCAGAATCCAGTTCCATGCATTTGTACAAATGAAATCCCTGTTTCCTTGCTGGCTGTCAGCTGAGGACCATTCCCAGTTTGAAAAGGAGGCTGTTGGTATTTTTTTATTTCAAATTCTTCATCTTCAATGCTAGCAAGTAAGGTTATGTCCCTTTTCTGCTTTTTCTTCTGCCACATATCTAAGTCTTCTGCCTTCCTCTTCTATTTTTATCTCCTCATAACATGGCCCCTAATATTAATCACGTCTGCAATGCACCTCTTACCATGTAATGGAACATGTTAATAGGTTCTGGGATTAGGGTGTGGACATCTTTGGGGAACCATCAATCTGCCTAACATATTGAGAAACTGAGGTTGTTCCATGTTTGCACTAATACTACATTGGCTTGGACATCCTTATATATTGCTGCAGCCCCAGCCCCAGCCCCAGCCCCAGGAAGCAAGCGTGGAAAGGAGACTAGGTAGAAAATATCCCATATCTTTTTCTCATGTTTTTCTGCTTGCCTTTGCTTAATTATTGAGTTTTCCTTATCAGGATGTGTGAGGTTAAAGCAGACAGGAAGATGAAGAATTTTTAGAACTGCTTTTCTGACATCAAACCTAATCCAAAAATTGGAACACATCTTCCCCCTGTTCTTGAATCACCCAATGTTTAGGGAGGATATATAAAGGGGAAAACAAAAAAGAGTAAGGTGGGAGCAAAGATGTCAAGCCGTTAAAATAAACAAACAAATAAAACCAGCAGTATATTCACTCCTTCCTGAAGAAATTAATTCGAGAAGTTTCCGTACCTGGGTGGTGGTAAACAAGATGAAGACTCTAACTCATGAGAGTCATTTATTGGATGTCACTATGTACTACACAGTGGTAGGTGATTCCATAAGCCTTTCTTGATTCTTTAAACTAACCTATGTGGCACATGAGTATAGTTATTAGCCTGCAAATGAGGTACCAAGGGCTCAGAGAGGTGCTCATTTACCAAAGGGAACAAGTGTCAGAGATAGATCTAATCCTAGGTCAGCTGATTGCTCCAGCTCAAGAAAATGTCCCCTCCTTGTCTTCTCAAGCAAGAAGGCAACATTAAGGTTTGTTATAATCCCACACTGTACCCTTAAGAATCTTTAAATGACACTCTTGGAGGAGTTATCCTCCTTCCCCAACCTCTCCTCCCCGACCCCCCATATGTTAAAGTGACTTCCTAATGAAGGTCGTAGAGTTATTTACCTTCTTGTGACCATTATACATTTACTTCTTCTGTGTGCACATGTTCACCACTGTCCCCAGGTTGATGTTATGTTTCAAGCTAGCCCTTAGGTGCTGACTACTAGACTATGGGATTGAATTTTCTTTCTTTTCTTTCTTTTTCTCCCAGCAGTAAGCTTCAAAGAAACAAAGAAAGGTGTTGGAATGTGATCTCTGGATGAGTCTGCTGGGTTTTACAAGAGCAAGGACCCCCAGTTATTACCAAGCAGCCTGTCCCATTGCAGTCTCTATCCCTTCAGTCTCTATCCCAGCCAGTAAATGACCTTCGCTCTGTGTTTGTGATATTAATTGATCAATTCTAAAATTTCGGCATAAAATCCTAACTCTGTACCACAGATACACTTTGCTTCTGCCTGTATCTTCTGCTGTATCTCAGGCCACTTGTAGTCCTCTGGGTGCTCCAGTCACACTGGCCAAGGTCTGCTTCTGAGCCCTTAAAATGTAACCAATAGAAATGAGATGTGCCAGCCCCTCGCCTGTTTGGTTTAGTAGAAAGAGCGTTGGCCTGTGGGCTCAAGGGTCCCAAGTTTGATTCGGCACATGCCTGAGTTGCAGGTTTAATCCCCAGTAGGGGGCGTGCAGGAGACAGCCGATCAATGATTCTCTCTCATCATTGATGTTTCCATCTATCTCTCCCTTTCCCTTCTTCTCTAAAAATCAACAACAATATATTTTAAAAGAAAAAAATGAGATGTGCTGGAAATATAAAATATACACCAGCCTTCTAAGACTTGGTGGGAATAAATGAATGAAAAATATATCACGAATTTTATATTAATTACATGTTGAAATAATTTTTAGCCCGTGTTGAGTAACTATCGAAATTAATATTTATTTTTTACTTTTGTATGTAAAATTCTGATTATTTAAAGTTACATGCGTGGTTCGTAGGGCAGCACTGCTGTCAGCTTGGCCTCCATTGCGCGTGCATTACCGGGGCTCACACTTAGCTGGACAGGCAGTATCCACGTGCTACCTGTCCAGCGTCTTTCTTGCCCCACTAGCATGCAAGACACGGACCGCTGCCTGTCTCCTTCGCACCTGATTCCCAGGCTTTTAGGAAGCGGCCTGCAGCACAGTAAGGACTGAGTAAATACATTCTTTTTATGAATGACCTCACTCTTCCTCAGCTGCAGATGATGAGCTCTGTCTCTCCTCCCCAGAACACGAGGGCTCAAGTCCTTTGGGCCACGCGCGCAGCTCGGCGCCGACCCTGCGGCGCCCAGACCCTGGGAGGAGAGGTGCACCTACACTTATTAACACCGCCTTCGCCGCGGGAAGAACGGGGCGCGCAAAGCAAAGGGGGTGCAGAAGAGCAGCCCCTTCCGCCTTAGAGACCCGCCCCACTGCCAATCACTGCTGCGCACTTCTCCCTCCGGCCACACGGCGGCGTCTCGCGAGCGCGCGGTGGCCGATGGTATAGCCCGTCCCTCCCCATCCCCCCCGCGCCCTGCAGACAGTGGATCCTCCCAGCGGTAGAAAAGCATTGTGGGAAGGCCGCGCGGCCTCTCTGCTCTCCGCGCTCGGGGCGGTGCCGGGCTGCGCCTGCGGCTCCTGCATGGCGGGACCCGGCGTGCGCGGCCGCGCGGCCTCTTGTCGGCCGGGGTGGAATCCGGGCCCCCGAGTCCGTTGTTGCGCCCGCGACGGCCCGGCCGAGCCCGGTCCCCGGATTCGTGGGCGGCAGCGCCTGGGCCTGGCTTCACCGTGTTGCACGCGGAGCCCCCGGAGGCCCGGCCCCCGGAGCGGACTCCGGCCCGCGCCCCCGCGCCGGGAAATGGGGAGATTGGTCAGAGCGCGTTTGAGTCTGTTGGGCTGTGTGCCGGCAGGTTTTTATTAATATAAGCGAGGGGGTTTTTGTGGAAGGGAATGGCCTCACGGACGCTCGCCCATGTCGCGCGTGAAACCAGTCACGTAGAAGAAGGGCCGGTTCAGGTTGAGGCCTGACGGCCGCGGCCCGGGGCAGAAGCCGGCGGACGCGGAGGGAGTGTCGCCGCCTTGGCCCGGTGAGTTTTAATGTTTGATAACAAAAAAGACCGGGTGCGCTGAGGTTATGAGTTTAAAGCTGCTCCAGCTTTCGGTGCCCTGCCGCCTTTTGAGTGGGAAGAGGAAACAGCGCTGGGATTAGGCCTCTGTTCTCGGCTCCGTGAACAGGTCTCCCCAGCGGGCTGGTGCGGGGGCAGCGACCGCGTGCGTGGGCCCCGCAGTCTCTCCGGAGCAGCTTCCGCGTGGCCTTTGTGTTGCCCGTTCACTTTGGGAAACTGGTGAATGTGGTGTCAAAAAAGGCGTAAACGACGCACTTGGCAGCCCCTTCCCGCCCTTGGCATTTGATGCCTTTGGTGGAAGGGCTGTGTAAGTAACAGTTTGTACTTTTACATTAACTTGTTTGCACGTGTTCTGCCAGCATTAAGTGTTAAGTTTCTCCTAACCAGTTTTTTGGGGGTTATTTTATTTTCTTTTTTTGCTGATTTTTGTTCAGGGGAAAGATGAATGTTTGAAGCATAAACGACTGCTACCTGACTACTTACTACCTGGGAACACAAGTGACCTAAGGTAAGGTGATGTAGAAAAGAAGTTCTATTATTAAGATGCTTTCTTGTATATGGTAATTATTTGGATGGCCTTAAGTTTTTCAAGATTTGCTAGTTATAATAATATTCACCTATTGAAATAATCCACCAGTGGAATACTTTGCAGGCAATATAAATACTTCCAATAAAAAGGTTAGAATATTTTAAAAAGAAAAGCAGTTCTTTGTAATGGGAATCATCAGTCATTGATTGGCTGACTCCTGCACATGCCACACTGGGCATGTTCCCTGAACGGGAATCAAACTATGACCTCCTGGTTCATAGGTTGAGGCTCAGCCACTCAGCCACACCGACTCAGCAGTAGTAGTATTAATTTTTTAAAACTTGTGAAATGTCAGGTGTGTTTTATGTTGACATTTAAATCTGACTCCAGAAACTCGGGGCAGAACCAGGCATTGAGAGTTTAATTAAAGTGATGCATGTAAATATTTGCTTGTAAAATTTAGTGTTGTTTTTTTTCTTCTTTTAGGATGCCCTTGGTGGAAAATTTGAAAACTTGATTTTTCACAGGAATTGCTCAAGATCATTTAAAAATTTCAAGAGTCTGAGGAAGATCAAAACTGTCTCTGGACAGTTCATAAGTATACTTTTAACGCAATGGGTCTGTGAATAAATATTTAAATATACTTCTTGGAGGTTTGTACTATGTGGCTGCCAGAAAATAGCCTTCTTTTTTCAAAAAAGTCAGGGTTTCTCCCCCTCCCTCCCCAGCAGCTTCAAAACTTACATTAAGCTTAATATTCGGTGCTATATAGGGAAAGCTTATGAAATAAAGGCTTGTGTTGGACCTGAGGGAAAGTGCTTTCTTCCAGTGTCTCATGAGCGAAACTAGACTTATTGGTCTGTAGGGTATGGGTGTGCTTTTTATGTTGTCACTGCAATAAGTTTTTTATTAGATTGTAAATGTCAAGTTGGCATATCCTCTACCTTCACTTTGCAGGAAAATACAAATGTGTTCATGAATTCAGAAAAATTAGCAAAAGTGCTGTACTAGAACTGGGAATATGATGAGCAAAATAGTCCCTCCCTTTAAAGATTCCAAATGAATAAAGGAAATGTCATCAGAAATGTAGAACTTTCTTTTTGAGACCAATCCCATGTAAAGTAGAATTGGACCAAGTCAGGGGAATCTGAGAAAGGATTTGGGGCTAAGGGTAGGTGACAATTTTGCAAGGCATGTGCAGAGGCCTTGAGCTAGAAAAGGTATGACCATAAGTTCGTATTTCTGGTTATAACTCCTTTCCCACTTCTCTGGTTTGGATAAGGACTGTATAATGAGGCATCTTAGATGACTATTATGAGCTCACTTTCAAATTGAGGTTGAATAGGTCAGGATACCAGAACCTACATTTGTAAGGATACAGGTGGGCCAATTGGAGGCTACTACAGTATAGATAAGAGATGACAACCTTGGGTCAATGTGGCAAAAAATAGTAAAGGGATAATTAGGCTATGGAGAGCAAAGGTGACAGGGCTTGGCAATTAGAGGAGGTGTCCGTATGATTACTAGGTGTGTAGACAAGCACAGTAATGAAGATCCTAAATGTAGCTGGGGAGCAGCATTTTAAACCAGTTGGTCTCTTGGAGGAACACTGGCCTGTTTAAGCTCCAGATATAAACAGTCATGGGCATAAAAGAACTACCTGGGAAGGGGGGAGGTAAAATGGCTTACATTAGTATTTGGTTTTCCTATGAAGTACATTGCTGAGGGGAAAGGTCTGAAACAGTCTTTGAGGAGAATCAGCCTGGCAGAATGGAGGGACCATTTGAGACTGAGGGTGGTCATGAATAGACACATCCTTTTTTCCTGAAAACAAGACAAGAACACTAGATGGTAAAAGCAATGCTTTCAAACAAAACTTTGTATTTGTAAATGACCAGTGGATCTTAATGCCACAAAATACAGCATTACAAAGAACATTTATATGAGTAAAAATAAAGTGATGTGGCCTCAGTTAATGTATCTGCACAGGTGGAGGTCCACCTCGAGGGGGAGAGCTCTTCATCCCACTTACACTATTGCACAGCTGGCCAGCTTCAGTCCAAGAGTCCAGAAACATCTGGTTTGAGTTGATATGGCATGAGTTTTTACAAGACTATCCTTCCAGTTACCACACAAAAAAAGGCTCTTCAGCACAAATACACTGTAGTTAAACCTTTTAAAAGGAGCAACAGACTCAATTTTTTTTTTCTTCTGAAGAAACACTTGGAGGTCCAAGATGAATAATTACAATTCACAGTTTCAAAGTAAAGGCAGCACACACACCCTTCCCACCCCCTCTGAATCAACCCAAGCCTTTGGGCTGGGATCAAGTCTCCATCTTGAGGCGTGAAGCTTGGATAGTTTTTATTGTTTTTGCTATATGTTTTCCAGCCAGATTGCTTGTAGATGTCTGAGATTTTTCTTCAATCAGGCTATCTTTAGACCCATTTCTCCTCTGGAAGAAAATACAATCAAGTCAATTAACTCTTAGAAATGTTTTCTTACCTTTAAAACTTCCCACTACCCAACAAGTGTTGATCCTAACAGTGCTTTCCATGCAAATCTCCATTTCAGAACCTGTTTCTAGGGAACCTAACCTAAATTAGCACAGGTTTCTTCAGTTCAAGACCTCAACAAAAATGAATCTGAACAAAAATGAAGGGCAATGGGTGAAGACAGCTTGAGTCATGGTTCTTAGGCTGTCCGTGAACTCCAAGAAAATATACAATTATGTTTGCTTACGTGCATTTTTATGGGGGATGGCAGTTATATTGGCTTTTCAAAGAGATTCACAATCCAAGACTTAAAACCACAACACTGCAAACAATCGGCTGTCACTGATGGATTATAAACATCAACTTTGTTTTTAGAGTGGTTGTTTAACCAGATGTAAATCTGCACAATGATCTTATACAGCCTGCATTTTTTCTCTCTTACTAAAAAATACATCATGAAAGGTGGTATCAAATACCTTGCTGAAATGTTTGCTACAGTGCTCCCTTGATATATCTAATTCAGCTGAGTGTTCCTAATAAATTGATTTTGTTAATGCAGCTAGATTCTGTACTATGTCCTTGAATTCCCCTTTAACCACATTTTTTAAAACATTTCCAGAACACAAGTAATGCTCTGATGGAGAAGACAAAACAGGACTTGAATAATTCTCGTCTGCCGTTAGTTAATAATAGAACACCTGCCCCCTTAAGTCTGCTACTTTCTTGTTTCTCTGGCTCAAAGAATATCTAAAAGTGAAGGCATTGTGTTTTTATTCTGGCTCCAAACAGTCTTAATTATCCTTGGCTTTGCCCCAAGCCTCAGATCAGTTTAGACTGCACTATCTCTACCTCTTGCTCCTGATTTAATTCTTCCAGGTTGGGCCTTGTCTTGATCATCCACTCCCTCCTCCTGCCTCCTTCCATGGTTTGTACATGTTCTTTTAAAACACGGAATCTCAGAGTGGCACTAAAGATTCATTTTCCCACCTTCCAAAAGAAATTTCAGGAAAGGTGCTTCTCAAAATTGCCACCAGTAAAATAACTTAAAACTTGATACCAACCTGATGAACTGTGGAGCCACCAGAACCCTGTGCATCTGAAGAGCGGGTCACGGGAAGTGGAGGTACAAGATCTGTTTTTGAACTGCAGATAAGGAGTTTTAGAATTAGATTCTGACAATCACAATTCTAGTTGAAAAGGGCTACAGCATAGAACACATTTTACATATCTTTGCATTCCATCAGAGTGCCTCACAGGGAGGTGTTGAATAAATGTTTCTAAATTAAGTGGGACAGGTTAAGTAATTTGCCCAAAATCAAATAGAAGAACCAATAATAAAACATGTCATTTCCATGTGAGTTCTGACATGTATAAATGGCTTTTTGATTTTTTTCTAAAACACTAGCCACTTGTACTTTTTTTTTTAATTTACTGATTTTTTTTATTGAGGAAGGGAGAGGAATAGAATTAGAAACATCAATGAGAGAGAAATTGATCAGCCGTCACCTGCACGCCCCCTACTGGGAATGTGCCCACAACCAAGGTACATGCCCTTAACTGGAATCAAACCTGGGACCTTTCAGTCCACAGGCTGATGCTCTATCCACTGAGCCAAACCGGTTTCGGTGCCATTTATACTTTTTAAAATAAACATATGGTATTATTGCCAGCTATTATCTACATTTTACAAACAAAACAAAAAAATAAGCAAATCCTGGCTTCTACCTCTCTCCAGTGGCCGACCACTGGGATAGGGGCTTAATCACAAGAAAACAACAACCTATAATCATTGGAATCGAGAGTCTAGGTTAGTGGTCAGCAAACTCATTAGTCAGCAGAGAAACTGCAGCTCGCGAGCCGCAGTTTGCCAACCACTGGGCGAGCCTATCTCCCAATTTATTTATGTTTATTGGTTAACATTCCTACCCAGCAATACAAAGTACATGAATTTCTATTATAGTACTTTACAAATGGATGTATAATGATTTTTATTAACATAGTCATTTAAAATATAGCACCTATTGTGTTAAGCAAGATAATGGTCACTTTTTTCATGAGAATAAAGTAACACAAAAATAATCTACTGTAATATGCTATTTGCTGTAGTATAAGAAAAGACAAAATGCCATCAGATCAAAAACAAAACACTTCTTATGCCAACTTCTCTCAAATATGGCTTCATCATTCACAACAGAATAGCTTATGCATTTTTTTCTTTCTAAGTGGCATGAATCAGTATGGTCTAGATCTGCACTGTCCAATAGGGTAGGCACTAGCCAGCCATACATAGCTCCATACATTAATGAAAACTAATAATTATTTAATGCTTAGCTTCTGGGCCACATGAGCCACATTTCCAGTAGTGGACAGCCACAGATATAAAACATTTCTAGCATCAAAAGAAGCTCTATTGGACTGTGCTGATGTACTTGGGCTTGCCTGCTTACTTCACTTCCGATAGGACGGATCGCTCTCCATCTGAACACTGGGACCTACGGTACTGGCGGTAACTTCTCGGGGAATGAGAATGTCTGATGCGGATTGGGTCACCTTGAGTCCTGAATAAGCAATCCAAAAAACGTGGAAACACACACAAGTCAGAACAAGATAATCCTTTATGACTATGAGAGCTTTAAAAAAAAAAAAAAAAAAAAACACCTCTGGGTTTGAAAAGTGGCTTAAATTTCACAAGTTAACAGTAGAAAACTGCTCCCTCAACTATACATGAAAATGAAATACTTTATAGTATTTGTATGTATGTGTGTATGTGTATATTAGTTTTCATCACTAAATTCTAATGAAATTATTCCCTACAATTGAATTCTCTCCAGTAATGTGGAAGAAAAAAATCTGCAATGCAGACAAAATGGCATTCCTACCAGAAAAAGTTGGTCATTGTCTAGCTACTTAACTAGTCTGTTGTTAAAAATTCAAACTTTGGCCCAAAGATGATGGAGTTAAGGGATGGAGGTGGGAGGGTGTATACCGGCCTGCAATTTGACTGGAGTGGGAAGGATGCATGAGTTACAGAAGGGAAATTAAGCAGTGAAATAGGCTACTATCTCTGAACCATTATAGCAGGGCAGAGAACTGAGTAAATAGGTCATCTGCTCGGCATCCTACACCAGTGCTGATTAGGGAACCCCTGTGCTCTCATGAGGCACATTCAACCTGCTAGTTCCGTGATAGGGATTGGACTGGACTGAAATGACAGGGCTTTGTGGTCGACATCATTCTCTTGGTGTTAAGGAATAAAAAGAAACTGTGTTACCAACAACAAATACCTCAATAAATGAATTTATATTTTAAAACTAACATCAGTCATCAAAAGTCCCTTTGTACCTGCCACACACAAATAGTTAATAGGGAATAATAGTGATTGTACGGAAGGGGAATGATTAGCTTTAGTACACCCTTTCTTCCTCTTTCCCTATGATTCTTCTCAATTTTAGTTAAAATGTAAAGACAAATTTAAGCACTGCACAGAGAGTAAGAATGAATTACTTCAAAGTACTAATGAAACCTGTGTGAGAAGACTTTCAAAGACATACTCACTCGACTTTAGTGTATGGAATCTCTTTTAATTGTTCTTCTGACAACCCAGATGGATCCACGAGTTCCTTCCTAGACAGCAGAGACCAAGAAAATGAAAGCTGTGATGCTAGTATAAATACAAACACCTTTCACAACTGTCCCAAAACACAGTATTAGCAAACCTAATGGAAATATAAGGCAGGACCAAAGATTTAAAAACTACAATATACTCAAGGAAAAATGGGAGTCAAACTTTTTCTATAGCTCCTCTACTATCTTCCAATTTATTCTTAATTTCCCTACAAAATTCTGCCTCATTTCCTAGTAGTAGGAGTCTTTTTTTTTTTTCTTCCGAATCTGTTTTCCTTGGTATTTATTTGGTCTGTCAGAGACCCAGTTACAAGCCAGGCTAAGGGGCCTCAGGAGAAGAGATGTCAGGGCTGCCAGTGCAGTTAGGCACCACCACTGTGAATTTCATGTTCCACATAATGATGGGAATGAAGAGTGTCTGACAGGCTTCAGCCCTAGGCTGCCTCTTAGTGTTGGCAGTCTTCCTTGTCATTGCCTTAAAACTACATGGGTTTTAATACAAGGAGGGGGAAAAACAGTACTCACTGAATATGCTTCCATAACTCTTCTTTTGCTTGGATATCAGGGCTTCTCCTATAAATTGAGAAAATACCGCTCATCTCTGCAAACGTGCTTCATCTAACAATCCCATCGCTAACTTTAGCAGAACTACAACATTCATAGTTTTCAGACTGGGAAGTTTTATTTGCCAGCTGAGACCAAAAGGAAAGACTGGGCATGGAGAGGTAATGAAAGACACCAAAATAAAGCATCTGCCAGCACCACTGAAGAAAAATCACACTGAAATCAGCCATAACCAGGGCTTCATTTGATGACAGAGCTTGGAACTGCTAGGGAGAATGCACATACCCTCTGGTGATGATGTTATAATGAAGAATTTGAGGCTTCTATTTCTGTTCCTGTTCCCTCTAGCTATTTCTTTCCTTCTTTCTTTCTTTTTTAATCCTCACTGAGGATTGATTCCAGAAAAAGAAGGAGAGAGGCAGGCAGGGAAGCAGGCAGGAGGGAGGGAAACATCAATGTGAGAGAAAAAACATCCATTGGTCGCCTCCCACATGTGCCCTGACTGGGAAGTGAATCAGCCACCTGGGTTCATGCCCTGACAGGGGATCCAAACCAAGACCCTTCAGTGCACAGAATGGCATGCCAACCAACTGAACCACACTGGCCAGGGCGCCTCTAGCTATTTCTAAGTGAATGCAAAAAAAGAACGCCTGACTGTCAATATGAACGAATCCCAAGATGATCTGTGATAACCCAGTAAAAACAGCAACCACAAGAGAAAAGGAAACGTTCAGACTGCCCAGACTGGCAGACTGTGTGCCACTGACGCATCTCTCATGTTCTATTAGATGATGTGTTTGTGGACCACAGCATGGGTCCATAAATGCTGTCTCCCTCCACGGGCCTTCCCCCATCCTATGGATAGACAGACAAATCTTCTGCAAGAATGACTTGAACAGAAAGTAGTTACACCACTACCTTTAACTTTCCAGAATGCAAAATTCAAAGTCAGCATTTAGTATTCACACTCCCAGAACAGCAAGGAATAAAACAAATCTATTATCCCTGTGACTGCTGCCACAGAATGTCTCCTTCCTAGTTGAGAAAATGATAAACTTTCATCAGTCCTTTCAAGAGAACTGAGATCTAATAATGAGCCCAAAGAAAGGACCCAAACCCTAACAATTAAAAGGCCTGGAGTTCAGCAAAGCCACTGATATATGCTGCCCTGTGGAATTTTATATTCATAATCTGTATCAGCATTCTGGAGCTCAATATCACTTTCAATATATAATATTGTCATAGTTTTCATTTTTCTGTTAATAAGGGCACCACAAAGCATTCTGGTATGGCTTTCTGAGCCCCCAGAATACAATATGCTATTTTCTAGTAATTGAATTGACTAAGCCGTTTTTATCTTTGTAGAAAAAAGTAATAATTATCTGTCTGTAAAGACCTTCCAGTCAACTCAAAAGGAGTCAAAACATGGAAGATTAGGGGGGAGGGGATGAAGCCCTGGTCTCAAACATTACAATATGATATTGTTAATAGATTTTGTTGTAAGAATAAAATTATATGCTTAAAAATATCTAAAGAAATGCTTCATTGGCAGGATTTCCTGTATGGCATCCACCTTTCCTACATGTAATTGGCCCAATTCACTAGACAATATATTAACCCATAAAGGATGCTGCAGGGAGGGGCAAATGTTAACAAACACTAACGGTGGGTATTTCTAAGTGTTGGGATTGCAGGAATTTTATTTTCTTATTTATATTCATCTTCTCTGATATTGTTTTTTAGTCAAGAGAATGTCTTACCTTAATTATCAGAAAAGAAAGAAGAATATAAGGTATTTTCATGTTTGTTTTTTTAAAAAAACTACTATTGCTGCAATTCCACGGGAAATGCCTTTCATTCCCATCTCTGAAGAATAAGCAGAAATGTTACTAGTTATCTTAACTTGAATGAGAATTCAGTCCTTCTAGCATAAACATTTGGTCATAAATGATTCAGGAATTTAGTCTATATGTTTAAGTTTTATAGCACAATAACAGTCATATATTTAACTAAACTGAGTTCTGAAATGCCCATCAGTTTCAAGGCAGGGAAAAGCTCCAAAGCTAAGAAACAAAACAAAAAAAAACCTTCTAATTTCCTCCAATTTCTAGACCACCTGTGATTTAACAAATGTAAAAATATGCTAATGGAGAATACATTATTTTTATGCTTACATCTGCACACATTAATCAACAATTTAGGATGAATTCATGATTAGCAGCTCAACAGCTTTTTATGCATTTAGAAAGTTGGGAAATTTTAAGTCATTTTTCTTAATTAAAAGGCCCTTGATTATGCAGATGTTTTGCTTGAACTGTGAAAATACAGTAAGTTCCTGAGGAAATAGAACCCTGAGGATACACCATACATAAAAAAATGTACATGCGGTCTCACTTAAATTTTCTTCTAAAGCATCATTCATCCAAAAAATCAGACCAATAGCCTAATTTAAATTAGTACTCATTTTTCAGAGAAATTAGTTGAATAAGACATCATTCAGAAACATTTTCCTTCTTCTAAAGCCTAAAATAATAATGCTTCATAATTCTACAAGATTTAAACCATTGCCTACATAGCCTTCTTCTACATTCCCCAGGCACTGAATTATATTATTTTGAAAATATTATAATATATAATAATCTATGTTTTGTGTACTATAGTGCACTAAAAATAATAAATATGGCAACATTTGACTTTTTATTTTTGTGATCTTATTACTGACCACTGCTCAAAAAGGAAGCTTAGAGTAGCAAATGTTACTAAGAAACTGTAAATTCACAAAATATCTTTATTTAAAGAATTTAAAGCACTTAATAAATATCTCAGTAATTCCTCATCATATCCCTGAATGGCCAGCGTAGCTAGATATGAGAAGGAGATGTCTTAATCTTCCCTTCTTTTCCTCTCCCTACTCAGAATGAAAGAACAATTGGGAAAGCCAACCCAGCTCCAGAAGAGTACTCAAGAGCCACTCCGAGGGCCTTCACACTAAATCTTCATTGAAGACACCAGGCTTCTGTTTTGTGTTTAACTGGGACCATCACTTCAGCCTGACAACCTCATCTTCCACATTATCCATTTTTCAGTGAAAAACAGTAAGGCATTATTGCCACCAGAGGGAGCCTGAGGCTTCTAGCATGCATTAGTTGAACCTAGGTCCTAGGAGAACTGTTTTAGCTTGATTGCCTCTTCCAAATATCCCAGTAAGAGAGGTTCACCCATGTTGAAAAGTAGTTTCATCCAAGTTTTCTAATGATAAGTGAACATGAATGTCACATCAATGCAGCTGAAAAATGTATTAGATGGAACTATGCTTCTCAATGTTTTACTAGATAAGATCCAACCACATTTCAGTGTAAATAGGTTTAGGGGATAAACGTTTTGTATTTTATATAGCTGTATGTCTCTGGTATTTAATAATGAATACAATCTTCTTGCTTTTCACTGGGGATTAAAAGAAACAGAATGAATAAGTCCTGTATGAGTGCTGTATCATAACATTCTAAACTCTCAGTGAATTCCTCCATATGGGCAATTTATAGAACCTGCAGTAGGAATATAAGGAGAAAATAGTCCTCATCTTATTCATGGGGGATATATCTCATGGGACACCTGCTATGAAGGGGAGGGCAGGGGGTGAAGGGAGCTACAGGAGTGGCACTTGGGCTGGAGCAAAGACTGAAGGCCTGGGTCTCAGGTGCCGGAGGAAAACCGGTGCCAGCAACCAGGGGAAGGAAGGCCTATTACACAATGTACTAGAGGCAACGGGCCTCTAGTAACTAATAAAAACAGAACAATTATAAAAATATAATAAAAGTTATGTGAATGTGGCCTCTCCTCCCGCTCTCAAAAAATGTATTCTCCTCACCTTTTCACTTAAAGGAAGCACTTTAGGACTCTCTCTTTGGCATATCCGAATTGCCAGCATCACAACTATTGTGCTCTGGAGCCATTATTAAGTAAAAAAAGAATTAACTTGAACACAAGCACTATGACACTGTGACAGTCAAACTGATACCAAGACTCTAAGTGACTAACAGGAAGGGAGTGTACACAGTGTGGAGATTCACATCTCTGGCAGGACAGAGTGGGACTGGCAGAGATTTCAGCACGCTGCTCAGAACAGAGTACAATTTAAAAGCTATGAATTGTTTATTTCTGGAATTATTTTGGACTGCAGTTGACCATGGGTAACAAACTACAGAAAGCAAAACCATGGGTAAGAGGCCTACTGTATGAGAGTAATTGAGAGAGCAGTTTACTGTGTATCTAAGTGCCAAATATAAATATATCTGAAAAACAATTTTAATTATTTTCTTCAAATACTGCTCTACCCATGTTTCCAATTTTTAAAAATATCTTTTTTTTTATTGATTTCAGAGAGGAAAAGAGAGGGAGAGAAAGATAGAAACAGCAATGATGAGAAAGAATCATTGATCAACTGCCTCCCACGCCCACACTGGAGATCAAGCTCACAACCCAGGCATGTGTCCTGATCCAAAATTGAACTGTGACCTCCTGGTTCAAAGGTCAATGCTTAATCACTAAGCCACACTGGCTGGGCTGTTTCAACTTTTTAAAAAAGCTGTAGTGGTTCCTAAATTCTCATAGAACAAAATTTTAACTTTTATGTGACTTGGCCCCACCCTACTCTCCTCACTTTTCACTTCCCTCCTCTGGTCAGGGGGGAAAAAATCAAATACCTTCTATGTTTCTAGAGATTAACCAAGACACTGGAGAACTTACTAATTACAGTAACTGCCCTGTGAGTATGTATGATGTCTCTGGTACTTGACATATGTGATCTTACTAAATGTTCAGCAAAATCCCTTTCAATACCTGTGTTATATAGAGGATACTAGAAGTTTGTGGAGGTTAGGTAATAAGCTAACATTGGGAGGAAGTGATGTAGACAGAGGTCCGACAACTGCCAGCAGACGTTTTCTTAATTGTCAACAAACCTCAGGTTTTTAATATCATAGCTCAAATAAAAGACACAGCCCAGTTTGCCGTCAAAGAAACACATCATCTTGTAGAGTTATAACAGTTTTATCTAGTTGCCTACTTGAAATTTCTATTTAATTGTTGGTTTCTTAAACCTAATGAAACAAAACTCTTGACACTCTCTCCCCACACAGTGAGAATGGCCTATCTCACTTCATTCCCAGTAAAACACCATGGCTACCCACTTCATCTATCAGCCCCAAAGCTAACGTTCATCCATGATGGTTTTCATACTGTGACTGTCAGCTCTACTTTCAAAATGCATATTCACCCACTTCATTTCCACCTACTGAGATATAGATCACTGCAAAAGTTTTCTAATTACTCTTCCCACTTCCTTTCTTTTCCAACCTGCATTTTATCAAGCAGCCAGAGCAGCATGAATGAATTATTCTTCAAATAGATTATTTTCCCAACACTTAAATATAAACATATTTTTAAATGCACTTTGGCCATATCAGCTATATCAAGTTCAGTTACAAAGTCATCCCAACATTTGCTAAACCTTTTTATTATTTGCTTTAAAACTAAATTCCAGAATGGTACACATTCAACTCTTAA
>PVJN01040652.1:0-19181 GCA_004026805.1 Lasiurus borealis
TGGTTAATTGAAGATTTTTGTTGGGTTTTGGTTAACTGAGATTTCCCTGGAAATGCCTGGGTTAATGTTATACAAAATACATTAAGTGAATTTTGCCCTGGTCTGTGGCTCCTGAACATAGTTGTAAATGAAATAATCTGGGTGGGAGGCAGCACTTTGTGGGATTAAATAGAAACAACCTTTTGTGTTGAGGCTACTAAACTGCCTTTTGGTCACCTCTACTGCACTGAGGATGTCTCATAAATGTTAAATAATCATAATGACCATGCTCAAGGGAGTATAAGTGGCCATAAAAACTAGCTTTTATGGATGCTTCCCTGCGTCTCCTGGTGGGTGGCTAGAAATTGAGCAAGTCTTATGGCCAGAGGTCTACATACAAGCTGCATTTGAGAGACCAAGCTGCCCAGCCATTGATTGATTGTAGAAGGCCACCCACACTGAGCCTTCTGGAATCCATTGGTGAGTCAGGAGCCAAAGGATTATGTCTTCAATATGGGCCATCGGGCTTGATACCAAGGCATTTCCTGCTTAGAGTTTAGAAGAGCCATCTCTAATGAGGGTGATGACCTGTAGGTTCAAGAAATAACCAGATGAGGGGGAAAAAAACTATTCTTATTTATACCTTGTAGGACATGGTTTCCTAAGCCTTTTCTGTTTGATTCTATATTCTCCAGAATACTTCAGTTTACATTCATTATATTATTTATCTTTTGTACTAGTATTTACTCATTCATGGACATTAATTGAGTACCTGTGCCCAGAGACAATAAATGATCTATCAAAAGTCATCCCAAAATTTGGGTCAGAACCAAGACTCAGGACAAAATGGAAATATTCTTCATTACAAAGTTTGATCAAGTTACCAAGTTTTACCTCAACTCCTTCCAAGACACTGTAAACTCCCTGGCCTAAGTTTTAGTGGGGAAAATAAATAAATAAATAAATAGGAAGTAGGAGGCAAAATCAGCTAGCATCTTATCAAGAAGTATAATGTTGGTAAAGAAGCCTGCCTGCAGATCTTCTCCCATGCCTTCCAACCACTGTGCCTCCACTCTGCTGATTCCCAAAGGCAGAGCAAGAAGTTGACCATTGACCAGATCTGTAGATCTAGAACCATTGCAACCATTCACCTGATACTTCTTTGGAATATAAAAAATCCAAAACCTTTTCCTCACAAGTAAATCAAATCTATGGATATATTTGAGTCACTTTAGACATAATAAAAATATTCCCAGGACATCCATCCAGGCACCCAAGGAGAAATCCAAGTGTGGTTCTAGCTTCTCCCTCTCTGTGTCTCCCATTCCAGTCCTGAAACACACTCCTCTCTCCATTCTCACTGACTGACTTCAGAGCCACACCCTTTGTTTCCTGGGCTATACCATTAGTGGCCTAACTAGTCCTCCTCCTTTGCATCTATCTTTCTTCTCTGTGCTACCACCAGGATGGTTTTAACAAACCAGGGAAAACCCAATCTTTTTCATGTAGCATACCACACCTTGTGTGATTTTTCCAAACACCTGTCATTCTCATCTCTATCTTCATATTCCATGAAAGCACACAAGTATTATTCATAATTCTATAGATCTATTGTTTTCTATAAAGTCTTTACCCCTTTGTTTGGACTATTTCCTATGCATGGAATACTTCCTATCCTCAAATCCAACAGCCTTAGACATCCCTCCATTATTGGTCTGCTCAGACTACCATAATAAAATACCACAGACTGGGTAGCTTCAACGACAAAAATTTATTTTCTGACAGTTCTGGAGGCTAGAAGTTCAAGTTCAAGGTGTCAGTGAGAGTTTTAGTTTCTGGTGAGAGGTCTCCTTCTGACTTATAAACAGCTGCCTTCTCTCTGTGTCCTCACATGGCCTTTTTCCTTTGTGTGGGCACGGTGGGTCAACTTCCTGGTATCTCTTCCTCTTTTTATAAGGACACCTATAGTATTAGAATCCCATCCTTATGACCTCATGTGACCTTATTACCTTCCTACCTAAAAGTGTCTACTCCTATATTTCCAAATACAGCCACATTGAAGGCTAGGACTTCAACTATGAATTGAAGGGAAGGAGACACAATTCAGGCCATAACACCTCAATTATAGTTCTTATTTCCATGTGTTATTATGATGTTTTCATGTCTGTCTTTTCCACTGGCTTCTGAGTTCTTGTAACTCATATCAGTGAGAACTGGTCCAAGTTTTGCAAGGCCCAAGGCTTATGAAATGTGGTAGGAATATTGAGAAAAGGACTAAAAAATAGGTATTAAGTGAATTTAGAAAGGGCTTTATAGCTTCACAGTTTATCTGCTTCTGAGCTCATAATAAAAGTCTTATTCTTGTGGACCCTGAGATGGAAGAGTCATTTGATATGAACCACAGCAAGGAATTTATCTGAGGAGATAGCTTCCCATTGTCAACCAAGAGCCCAATTTTTAGAAATAATAATAGTCTAGCAGTCAGTTGCTGACAGGGGTGCCTCATATACTCTGTATACTGAGAACAGCCTCAGACTGAGCTCTTGGCTTCATATACTAGGGCCTGCTTCCTTACACTGAGTCAACCACTGCAGGGAAGCCTTGGTTTTATTTTTTGACCAATGGACTGAGACTTACCTGCCCAATCAGAACAGCACAATTATACCCTCACTAGAGGCTGGTTGCACAAAGAGATTTGTGCAATAGGCCTTCCTTCCCTTGGCTTCCAACATCGGTTTTCCTCTGGCACCTGGGACCCAGGCCTTTGCTGCAGACTCTGGCCAGAGTCTGTCTTCTTCGTCTTCGCTGCAGACTCTGGCTGGAGTCTGCCATCTTCTGCTGTCTTTGTCTTTGCTGCAGACTCTGGAGTCTGCAGTCTTCATCTTCGCTGTGGCCAGTGTGCCACTCTAGTAGATCCCTTTGCCCAATCTCCCCACCCTCCCTCTCAAAACAGGCATACTGCCCAGCCCAGCCACTCCGTGCCTGGAGCAGCTGGGGGGCTGCATATCCCTCCTGATTGGCTGGTGGGCATAATGGAGTGATGGTTAATTTGCATATTTCTCTTATATTAATGTAGATTCATATCTATACCAAGCAGAATTATTCTATATCAACCAATCAGAACCTATGATACCAAGCAATCAACAGCACAATTCAGACCAATCAAAACTATGTGAATATGGAAACCTTATTTGCATAAATGGGGCAGGAGCTTGCTCTATAAAAGGTGAGCTCCCCTTTGTCTTGGTGGTGTATACTTTCAGTTTCTACCAGAGGCTTCATTTTTCTAGTTTGCAAACTATTTCACCTAAATAGCATCTCTCCCCTTTTATGTGCCTCTTTGGGAATTTTTGGTTTATATACAGTACCAGAAAGATCACAGGCTGGATTACATTCCAATTTTTCTTTTCACTTTGGACAGATACTGTCACTATCTGCAGCTCAGCATTTCTGCATGTGTAAAATGGGCTTATAATACCTGCCCTGTGAGGTTATTTTGAAGATATACTTAGATAACTGATAAATATGTTAAATTTTTGTTTACTTGCTAATTGTCTGTTTCCATCTACAATGTAAGTTCTGTGAAGAAAAGAACTTGGCTTAGTTACTGCTGAATCCCCTATGTTCCATGATTATGCCTGGAAATTGTTGGATGCTCAATAAATATTTATTGATTGAAAGAATGTAGTACCTTGTAGTATCTGAAAAAAATGGTCTCTGATATTCATCAATTTTAACTATAGCTATTATTAATGAATCTTAAATAAACAATAGACAGAAAATAGTAATGATCAGAAGACATAAAATCACTGTTATCTAGACTCTGAAGAGCATGATAATTCAAAATTTTTCACTGTCCTAAATGTTTTTAAACCTAGAATAATAAAGTATGTAGAAGGAAGGGAAAGAAGGAGGGGAAAGGAAGAAAGGAGAGAAAAAGAAAGGAGGGAAGGAAGGAAGGAAGGAAGGAAGGAAGGAAGGAAGGAAGGAAGGAAGGAAGGACACCAAAAGCATCCAGACAATGGGATAAATTAAAATAGGAAAGCCCCAGAAATTTGCCATTATTTCTTTGGTGACCAAGACAATATATTTATTTATTACTCCAGGGAGTAGAGAGTAATCCTGGATTCTGAATGCTCTCCAGTCAGCTGTTTAAGAGGAGGCAGGAATAGCCATCATCAGATAACCTCAAATCATGTCAGGCCCAGTCTCTTCTAGCCCAGAGCTGAAAAGCCAATCCTCCAACTTAGCTCTGAACTCTTCACCCCAATCAATTAAGAAAAATCCCATAAAAATCCCAAGCAAGTATGCTTGGCCTGAACTTGAGGTTTCAGTTAAGAAGATATCACTCCTCCTGGAAGAATCTATCATTTTTAAGCACCTCACACTGATGGTTGAGAAATTTGTGGAGAGTTAGATTGAGTTCAAGCACTTGAGAGCCAAGAGGGACCTCAGCCCTCACAAAGGGCACACACCCTTCATTACAGAAGAGGAAACTGAGGCTCAGACACATGGAATGACTTTTTGAGGTCATATAGCTTTGCTACTATGATTGTTAAAAGAAGTCTCTTAGATTGATCTAGCTTTCTACACAGTCCATTCAATCCTCACACTTGACCAGGTCAGTAACTCTGACTCATAGTTCAAGAACAAGTGTGGCTTCAGCTTCACAACCTTATTTCAGTTTCTCCTTCTGTTCCGTATTCACTGTGGGAACTTGGACAAGTGATTCTACTTTCTGGACCTCACTTTTGACCTCTGCAGGACAGGATATAGCATTTTTCTCACATGGGTATTTTCAAGATTAAGTGAGATAAGATTTACCTAAAAGCTGGTATTTTTGGTGCTGATTTCCCACCTTCTCCCCACCCCCTCTTTCCCATCCTTCTTTTCTTTCTCCTTTCTTCCACTCTTGCTCTCTTTGTTCTTAATAGGTACTATGACGAATGCAAAGAAGTATAACAGAGACTCAAAGGACATTTGTCTCCAATTGGGCTTCAGTTTTCACATCCATAAAATGTAAAGGTGAGAAGAGATGGTTTCTGGAGACTCATGCTCTGCTGATCTATTTTTCCATCGCCACATAAGTTGATATGTATCAGCCCTGACTGTTGACCGCTCCTCATGGCCAGGTCCTAAATCACGCTGCAGAGATACACAAAAGGTATATTCCCTATCATCAGGAGCACATAGAAAACTGGAGCCAAAGACAGGGGAGAAAATCCCACAGTAAACATAAAAGTACATAGACATTTTCAAGAGCTCAGAAGTCATGTAGATGAAGGGAAATAGTCATGTCAGGATTCCGTGATATGGTCAGAAAGGGGAAAACCCAAGAAGTACTGTAGTTCTCCTACAAGTCAAAAAATAGCAAGCAAAAATAATTGTCAAAAGGAAGTAGAAGTTCACCAGTCAGGACGAACTCTTTCTGGAAACCCTATATTCTGAGAAGAATATAGTGAAAACCAACTGCTACATTTATTTCAGTACTCAGGGTCCTGTGATTATTAAGCCTGGTGAGAAATATAAAATCATGTAACACTGGAAAAAAAAAAGAGAGAAAGTAAATGAAAGGAGAAGAGGAAAGAGAGAGGAAGAAAAGAAGGAATACCTTCGGTTTATACTCCTCTGTGTTAAGTTCCATGTATTAAGTCCCTTCATTTATTCATTCCAAGAGTGAAAGGAAAGCATGAGGCGAGGGATGGAGGGAGTTGGAGGAGGAGGGTGGGAGGGGAGAAGAGAGGAGGAATAAAATGTAGGGGTGGGGAGAAGGAAAAGGAAGGGAGAAAAGAAGAGATGGGAGGGGAAGGGAGAAGGAGGACAGAAAGGAAGGGGAGGGAAGGAAGAAGAGAGTTCCGAGGACAGATGAAAGAAAAAGAAACATGTGAGAAAGATATTATCTTCCTTTTAAACTGAGGAAACTAAAGCCACGAGAGGACGTGCCTTGCCCAAGGCATCTCAGTCATAAGAAGCAAAACCAAGATTGAAAGCTAGCCAAAGTTCATACTCCTTTCTGGATATCCTAATCCTCAGGGCAAAGTCTACTTTATCCCCAGTGATGACATAAGTGATAGGTCCTGAAGAGCCAGGACATCATGGGAGTAGCACAAGAGCCTCTCCAAAGAATTCTACTACTCCTGTGATTATCTACATGAAGTTAACTTATTCCTTTGTTACTGACTGAGTTCACCCCTTGTAAGTCACCTAACTTCTCTGGGCTCCCAGTTGCCTTATCTGTAGAACAGGTCCATAATATCTTTATCATTTAAGGAAACAGAATGGATTAGTTCATCTCATGAGCTCCCTTCTAATTGGAAGTCCTTAGATCTAATCCCTTCACAGAATTTCATACCCAAAAAGAACTATAGAAATTGGTGTTTCTCAAATTTGAGTAATAATTAGACATGTAAAGATTTCCATTTGGTCTCTTTATCTGTTCTTTTCTTTTGCATAGTAATATAAGTTTTAGTTGGTCACAAGAATGGCCTTCCTTGCAGCTATGTGTGGCTCTATGACCAACTTACCTGTAGTGTAACATGTGCAACGTTTTGCCCTTAAAATGAAATGGCAGACTCTCCCCTTCCCTCCCTTTCTCCTTTCCTCCTTCCTAGGGGATGAATGAAGACTTGCTGGCAGAACAGGGGCTCCATATAGGATCTCAAACTGGAAGGCCCATGTGGAGGATTACAGAACAACATGACAGAAGGAGTGGGATCCTGATGCTTATGGAGCCATTATTCTAGCCCTGGACCACCTCCCTGGATTTTAGACATGAGAAAGAAATTTTTATCTTACTCCTATCACTGACTTCCAACAAATACATCCCTAATAAAAAATTTTAAAAAAGATTCCCCAATTTTAAAAATACACTGCATGCAATGGGAAATACGTTAAATTGTTTTATGATGTAACCACAATCATAAATACAAATTCAAATGGGGCCATTGAAATCTTATGTCTATACAAGGAAATTGGGGGGTGGAAGGGAGACATCTACATTATGTTATTTTGAATGCAGAGAGCATTTGATCATCATTTCAATGTAAACACAAAAATCGAAAAAATTATCACAGAACTTTTCAATTGTCTTTCCCCTAAACTGAGTCCAGGGGCCACAGCAGCCCAATGAGAAAGAAAATGAAAAAAAAAAATCTAATCCAATCATTTCAAACTGAATTTTACTATGACTCCAGGGCTGTCTTTAGTAGTGGCAGAAATCCTGAGAGGGTAAGGCACGACAAGGTGGCATTGAAATAAGCAGAACTCCAGGTCCCAACCTTTGCCTCAACTACAGCACCATGACTTTTACCTGGTTTTTACGCCGAAGTTCTTTAAAAGAATTTAAGGGCTGTGTCTTCAAGCTTGAATAAATTCAACTTCCTGGTTAATAGAGGAAGAAACTAGTCCAGTAAGGAGCAGTGCCTGACTTGCCCCCAACCATACTGTGAGGCAGAGGTCACCTTCCCAAACCTGGAAACAGCCTATCTCATCTGAATCAGATTAGTGATCAGGCTAACAGATTCTAACCTGGGGACAAACTGACCTTCTGGAATCCCTCCTGGAATCCCTCAGCCAACTTTACACCAGAGACAGAGCTTTGATTTTTGATTGTTTTGTTTTTTAATTTAATAAATCTTTATTGTTCAGATTATTACAATTGTTCCTCTTTTTTCCCCCCACAGCTCCCCTCCAACCAGTTCCCACTCCATACTATGGAATTACCAACCCCGCAATTGTCCTCATCCATAGGTATACAATTTTTGACCAGCCTCTTCCTGCACACCCCTCACCCCTTTCCCCCTGAGAATTGTCAGTCTACTCCCTTTCTATGCCCCTGATTCTACTATATTCACCAATTTATTCTGTTCATCAGATTTTTAATTCATTTATTGATATATATGTATGTGTTCTTTATAATTTTTATCTTTACCTTTTTCTTCTTCTTCCTCTTCTTAAAGAATACCTTTCAGCATTTTATATAATACTGGTTTGGTGGTGATGAACTCCTTTAATTTTTTCTGTGAAGTCTTTATCTGCCCTTCAATTCTGAATGATAACTTTGCTGGGGAGAATAATCTTGGTTGTAGGTTCTTGCTATTCATCACTGAATATTTCTTGCCACTCCCATCTGGCCTGCATAGTTTCTGTTGAGAAATCAGCTGACAATTGTATGGGTGCTCCCTTGTAGTTAATTAATTGTTTTTCTCTTGCAGCTTTTAATATTCTCTCTTTGTATTTTGCTCTTAGCATTTTAATTATGATGTGTCTTGGTGTAGTCCTCTTTGGACTCCCCTTTTGTTTGGGGTTCTGTGTGCTTCCTGAACTTGTAAGTCTATTTCTTTCACCAGATGTGGGAAGTTTTCAGTCATTATTTCTTCAAATAGGTTTTCAGTATCTTGCTCTCTCTCTTCTTCTGGCACTCCCTTAATTCAGATGTTGGTATGTTTGTAGTTGTCCCAGAGGCTCCTTACACTATCTTCAAATTTTTGGGTTCTTTTTGCTTTTTGCTTTTCCAGTTGAGTGTTTTTTGCTTCTTTGTATTTCAAATCTTTGACTTGATTCTTGTGGTCCTCTAGTCTGCTGTTAGATCTCTGTATAATATTTTTAATTTTATTTTATCATATATTTTATTTTTAGTCAGTGGATGTTTAATTTCTATTTGGTCCTTTTTCATATCCTCAAGGGTCTTGCTAAATTTATCAACCTTTCCTAGGAAATTCTTGTAAAAACTTATAACCATGGTTTTGAACTCTATATCCAGTCGTTTATTTTCCTCCATTTTTTGTTTATGATCTGTTTCTTTGTCTATGCATTTTTGCTGCTTCCCTGAGTTGGTAGAGTAGCTTTGTGTGCTAGTTGTCCTATATGGCCTATATGGCCCAGTAGCTTCGTCTCCCCAGTTACCTGAGGTGGACACTCTTGGTGCACCCCTTTGTGGACTGTGTGTACAGCCTTGTTATAGTTAAGTCTTTATTGTTGTTGTTATCACTAGGGGGAACTGACCTCTAGGCCAATTGGCTGTGAGGATCAGCTGTGTCTATGATGGGAGAACTTCTGTGCTGGAGACAGCCTTATGAGATAAGGCTTGCAAAATTGCAAAAGCCTCTGTGTTTAGCTTGAATGGGGCAGAGTCTCATGGCTGAGCTGAGAACCTTGACTTCCCATTCAATCCTGCCCTATGAGGCCCCTGGATCTCAGTGTCCCTCGGTAATCGCTGCAGCCTTCTCTGCGCACCCTCGCGCATGCACCTCCAGACCTCTACCTTTCTTAGCTCCCCTGAGTTTCTGTACAATCCAAGTTCCAGTATGATTCTGGGTCCCTAGAGTCTCACCCGAAACAGGGGTTCAGTGCAGTCAGAATTGGAGTTCAGCGCAGTCGGGAGGTTCCGTCTTCTCCTGCTAGAGAAAGCCAACAGCACAATCAGCAGTCAGTTCTCTCTGCACGCACTTGCACATGCACCTCCAGATGTCTGCCTTTTGCGGCTCCCCTGAGTTTCCATGCACTCCTTCCTTTTCCCGACAGTCCAGACTCCCTCCATATGAGTCTCACTTGGAATTGGGGTTCAGTGCAATCAGGAGTTTCTGACTCCCTCCTGCTAGAGGAAGCCAGCCATACCCTTCGCCCCCCATTCTCTCCATGTACGTGTCTCTGTACCTCAGCTTTTTGCAGCTCCTCTGAGTCTCTGTGAGCTCCTCTTTCCTTCTAGTTGTAGAATTTCCACTCAGCCAGCTTTCCTGTGGTTCTGGATGATGTCTGTTCTGTCTTTTAGCTGTAGTTTTGAAATTATTGTGCGAGGCAGCAGTTTAGGTGTTCACCTATGTCGCCATCTTGGTTTCTTGAGAGAGCTTCTGTTTTGTTAATCATTTTAGGTGATTCTGTCATCTTCACTGGTATTTTAACCAGAGGAGAGCCTTGACCACAACAGATACCATAGCCAAAGGAGGAGCCAGTGAAAACCTATACAGGAAATCATAGGCCATCCAGCCTGCTCAGCTAATCCAAGAAGGAATAGATTTCTTTGCTGGTCAGGATGAGCTTGACAGTGGGATTAGTGTCAGAGTTCCTGTATCATATGATCATAACCAAAGGTGTACAACTTAGTGGTTCGACAATCATATACTTCACCAAAAGATCCCAGTTCTTAAAGGGGTTTTACACATACACTATCTCATTGGTGTGTTGCATGATGCTAAGTGGGGCAGTAATCAGTATTCCCTCAGGATACCTTAACAGACACTGCAGGCCCATCAGGAGCTCACTAGGATGTAAATTCCTTAAGGGAAGGAGATTTTATCAATTTTGTTCACTATTATTTCTCTAGTGTGTACAGCATTAAACTTGGAATAAATATTTGCTTAATGAGTAAATAATAAACACCCTCTGTCAATCTTTCCAATCTCTTCTCTCTTCAGTTCCCCCAATAACTACTCATTCCAGTCACAATGAACCAACAGCAGGTTCCCAAGTAAAAGAAACTCTTTCCCAGGCCTGCAGGCCTTGTACATGCTCATTCCTCAGACTGAACTGGAGTCTTTGACCTTTGCCTTCCACTAGACCAGAAGTCGGCAAACTATGGCTCGTGAGCCACATGCAGATTTTTGGCCCCTTCTGTGGCTCTTCCACAAAATATCACGTGTGGACGTGCATGTACAGTATAATTGAAACTTCATGACCCATGCGCAGAAGTCGGTTTTCGGCTCTCAAAAGAAATTTCAGTCATACTGCTGATATTTGGCTCTGTTGACTAATGAGTTTGCTGACCACTGCACTAGACCTTTACATCTCAATCTCAACCTTCAGGGCTGCCGTGTCCAAATATACAGGTTATTCACAAGGCAAAAATGACTAGCCCAGGGGCCAACCGAAGGCACAAATATCTGCTTGGGACCTACTTGCCAGCTGTGCACTCTAATGTGGTGCTGCAACTGTCCAGAAAAAGAGGTGCCTTTTTCAACTTTTCACAAAGATTCCAAAAGGGCAAACAGTGATCCTGTTAACATACATCATTCCAGGAGGCCTTTGCCCAGACCCCAGGGTAACTGAGAATCTACTCACAATTTCTGTCCTTATCTATTTTCCCCTCAAGGCTGTATATTCTTCCACTGTAGGACCTGTCTACTTAGAAATTGTCTCATCCATTAAGATTGTGAGCTATGCTCACAGTATGGGTTTAAGAATTTCCCCCGCCACCCCTCAGAGGTGAAAGGTAGTAGTTTATTATAGACTGACCAAGTTAGAGAACATATCAACTCACTCCCTGAAAGACCCAAACCCCCAATGGCATGTAGTTTACAGATTATATATAGGGCAACATCAAAATAGACCATGAGTTAATGATCTGGGGTCATATAGGAGGTGATTGTGTTACCTCACTGGTTTTGAGCAAGGGCAAGACTTACCTTGCCACAGTCCTCTGGGACCTCCAGGCTCTTGACTCACACAGGAAAGAAGTTAAGAACAAGTTTACGTGAGTTCAAAAACAAGTTTTACGTGCAGTAATGCACACCCCTGCAGAAGACAGGCAGAGAGATTCTAGTCTTCCAATTCTGCTCTTGGAAACAGATCTTAGCTCAAGAAAACAAAAGATTCTTCAAGAAAAGCAATCATTCTGAAGAGGAAATTTTTGTTTTGTTTCAGCTCAGGCCCAGAAAAGTAGAAAAACCAGACAAATGGTGCCATGGTTGACATCAGGACCAGCTGCATTGACTAATGACCCCCTTCCCTGGTGTGGACAAATCAGTGGAGACCAGGACCCTAAAAGCGTGCACCTGGAAAGCTGATGAATATTCTGTTGGGATCCTCCCCTAGGACCTCCCCTAAAATCCCTACCCTTAAAAGCTCCTAGGCCTAACCTCTCTAACTCTCTCTCTGGAGCATGCCTGCACCTTTCCCTCTGGCTTTGACTCTCACCCCCCACCCCCTCTCCTAAGCACCGGGATCATCCTTTTTGCCTCTGTAACTTATTTTCTGTGACCATTTCTTCGATAGCTCACTTCTTTTACCTCTTCTATCTTTGTGGCTTTCTAAATAAACTTTCTCTTATAGCTTGGGGGGAGGGGGAGGGAAGGAAAGTTTTATTTAGGTAGAGAAAGAGGCCAGGATGCAGTTGCTGGAGATGGGGTCAGGAGTATGCCTATTGTTCCCCTGGCTGCTAGTCTCACAGACGTGGCTCCACCATCTCTGTGACCTTTGGCAAATAACTGAACATCTCTGAGCATCAGTCTCCACATCTGAATAAAAGGGTTTTGTTGGTTGCACTCTTCTTTCCATTTCTACTTATTAGTATAGCTGGGTAGGAAAGGGCAAAGCTCTAGGCTCCCACGCGCTGTGTCATCTTGGGAAAGTTACTTCTTAGTCTCAATTTCCTCTTTTGTGAAATACTGCCTACCTTGTGGAGTTGTTACAAGGACCAAAATAAATGAAAGTATATAAAGTATTTGTTTAGTAAGTGCTAAACAAGTGTGAACTCCTCTTACATTACATCTGACTACAAATTAAGAAGACAGCCCAGCTGAAACTGGTTTGGCTCAGTGGACAGAGCATTGGCCTGCGACTAAAAGGTCCCAGCTTCGATTCCAGTCAAGGTCATGTACTTTGGTTGCAGGCACATCCTCAGTAAGGGGGTGTGCAAGAGGCAGCTGATCAATGTTTCCCTCTCATCCATGTTTCTAACTCTATCCCTCTCCCTACCTCTCTGTAAAAAATCAATAAAAAATATATTTAAAAAAGAGAGAGAGAGATATCCCAGCAGCTATTGCTCAAGAGTTGATGTCACAGATTGATTCCCAGTCAGGGTACCTGCCCAGATTGTGGTCTCAACCCCCAATAGAGAGCATGTAGGAGGCAGCTAATCAATATTTCTCTCTTATCAATGTTTAAACCTCTCTGTCCCTCTGCCCTTCTCTCTCTCAAAAAAAAAAAAAATTGATTAAAAACACCCTATTTAAAAAAAAAAAAAAAAAGCAGACTACAGATTATAAGGTAGAACACCTGGATTCCAGGCCCAGCTCCGTCACTCTCTTGTTTTGTGATCTGAAACACCCTCTCTAGACCTCCATTTGCTTCCTCAGTAAAAGGAAGGGTTAAAGACTCCTTAAGGGCCTTGCAGTTCTTACACTCTGTGGTTACCAGGATCTCTGCCCCTATGAAGCTCCTGCTCCCTGGGCATGAACCGTCCATCTCTGCCTGTGGAACTTCCTGTTCATCCTGTGTGATGGGTTAAATTTAATTTCCTCTGGGGATACCTTCCCGAATAGCACAGAACAAGCAAATAAAAACAAACATGGACAGTTCCCCTGGCCTTTAGGATACAGCACTGACTGCTTTACTATCTTTAGTTTCTCTTGTTCTCTCCTCACCCAGCAAACCAGGTATAAAAAGTGCCTGGCCTTTGAAGGCAGATAGAGACCAAATCCGAATTCTGTTCCTGCTAACTAGGTGATATTGGGTAACACTTCTCTAAGTCTCAATTGCTTTATCTTTAAAAAGGGGAGATGTACATCACAGGGTTGTGAGCATTCAATGCGAAAACCACCAAATGCTGGGGCAAGAGCATCAAAAGCAGTCACTGAAATGGGCTGGAAGTGGCCTTTCTTGCAGGAAACATTTCCAGGATGGGGCACAAAGGAAGCAAGAAATAAAGTATCGGTGGGACAAACGCTGTGCAGAGAGCTGCTTGGAATTCGAAATCCTGCAGCCGCCAGGCCTCCCCGCGATTAAACTACCACCAAAAGAGTTAATGTTCAACAGCCCATCTAACCCCTAATTTACAATAAAAGGACTGGCTGGAAGCCCTGGGCTGCTCCTCCAGGCCCCGAGCCTGCCCCGCCCTTCCATCCGATGTTTCTCCGGTGGAGAGGAGGTGAAAGGGGTGAAAGGGGAGGGGCCTGACAAAATCTTTTTGCTGTGACCTCACCGCCCTCTTCCAGGCAAACCAAAGCATGCGGGGCTCGCACACTAAAACGCTCAGGCTGGGGATGAACACAGGGGATTAGGTGCCAGGCGTCCCGTGGAATTCTGAATCTCCCCGCCCCCCAGCAACCTAGGCCGGGGACGCCCACCTCACAGCCGCCTCACACTCAGGAGGGCACTAAGGAGTCAGGAGGAGTCCTAGCCACCGAGAAAGGACCCAGCCTCGCCTCTCAGCCCGCCTCCCCTGGTCCGTGATAGGTCCCGTCCACCAGCGCGGGACTTCCAATCAGCGCTTCCTTCTCTCCTGCAACCGGATTGGACACCCGGGCAGCAGAGGCGGGAGGGGAGCCCAGGACCAAAACAAATGGAACCTCCACTTCCCGGGAAACCAGGCAAGCGGCCACGCGGGCCCCAAAAGTACCGCTGAAAGAAACCGCAACTAACTTCCTCCAAAAAGTGAGACCTTAGTCCACCCGTGGAGACGACGGCAGAGACTATTAAGACATAGGAGAGCCGAAGAGCCAGAAAGTGCTCTTGGAGGAAATATATGTATGTATATATATATATGTGTGTATGTATATGTATATATGTATTATATATGTGTATGTATATATGATGATTGAAGTTTACTCCAAACGCAGCAATTAACCCACAGATAGTTAACCCATCAAATCCATCACCCAACCCCATGCCATCCCTTCTCTACTTCCGTAGCTTCAAGTCCAGGCTCCATCATATTTTTAGGAGGTCTCACCTCCCTAGCCAGTGTTGCCTATCCGTGTTCACACCTGTCAAACCCCTAGCTGGTTAAATCCAGCTCTGTTGTCTGCCCTCACCTGCGCCCATCCGGAGCAGCACACTCCCTTGCTGACTGGTCTCAATAAATTCCTGACACCAAGCCCAGAACCTACTAAATTTCTCGAGTAGACTCTTCCACTCTCCTAAACATGTATTTTACATCCTCTTCTCTCTTGTCAGCCTCAACACCTCCTCCCCCACCTTACAGCTGCGAATCTTTGCTTTGGTTTTATTGAGGAAATAGAAGCAGTCAGACCAGAAATTTCTGTTCTCTCGATCTCTGCACCTACATCCCTCTGCCCTCCCTCCTGGGGGTTGCAGAGTGATCTGTCCCTTCTTAGGTCTCAGCTCTGCTAATATTCCATGCCCTCCACCGCCCCAGCAACCCTCACTCGTCGCCTGCACCATCACCTTTCCCCTCTAGACTAAATCATTGTCCTCGGTACACAAGTATCTATAATTTCATTTTTAAGCAGCAGCAAACTAAAACCAAACCAAAAGCAAAAATCTGTTAGTTCCCTATCTTGATCCAACTCATTTCTCAGCATCTCTTCACAGCACAAGCTAGTTGTTTTCAAATCTGTTTGGTTAACCTACCCCCCAAAAGAAGTTTGAAAAATATGTTCTCTAACACACATGTTTAAATCAATTATCTAAACCCGCTCATTAAATAATTGCAAGGAAGGTAATTTATGGCAATTTCTAAATATTACTACATTTTTTTAAAATAAAGTTACTAAGTCACTCCTTTAATTATCTAGTTGAATTTAAGTGTCATAGCATTCTTAAATACTTAAAAATATATGAAAGAGCTCTTAACAATCATAAATTTTATATACTTTTATTCTCATATCTTCATTCCACTTACCTCCCCTCCAGAATCTTAACCTAATGCAGATTATATTGATTTAAATTTTATTGAGCCCTGGCTGGTTTGGCTCAGTGGATAAAGCGTAGGCCTGCAGACTGATTCCCATCAGTGCAGGAGGCAGCCAATCAATGATTCTTTCTTATCATTAATGTTTCTATCTTTCTCTTTCCCTTCCTCTCTGAAATAAACAGAAATGTAAAATGTTTCCTGCAACCATATAATTCTAAGTATTATAAAATTCCATCTGAGCTGACTTATAATTATCAATACTACACAATTGATCAAAGTAAGTATATTATAAATTTAAAAAATAAGTCTTTAAAGTACATTTTTATAGGAAATTCATCTCATAATGAGATATATGAAGATTTTTAAATCAATTCATGCATCTATTGGCATATAATATTTATTGCTAGAGTGACACAGGGATAAATATCAAATTTATTCCCTTTTTTCATATTTAACAGATGCCAACACTGAGAGACATTACTCTCAAAATAAGAATTTAGGGGAAGAGTTTTGTTTTGGGAATGTGACTCATTCTTTGAACCCCATCTAAGCTGTATTCCAAAAACCACATAATGAACTATCATCAAAAATTATTTTGAAAAATATAGCATCTTATAGCTAATAAAGCAGAAGCTTGGTATAGGGCATGCTAATTGTGAGGTGACTTTAAGACATTCATGCAGAGATACAAGGGACTGTTTTTTCTGTCTCCTATGGCAGGTGGTGCCCAGCAGGAGCAGGATGTGAGAGGTGGCTGTGAAGGCTGACCCTGACCCTGACCGCCAATGGAACAGGAAGAGTGACACACTGGAGTCAAAAGACTTGAGTTCTAATCACAGAACAACCCTGGTGGCAGTGTGACCTTGAAGCTCTCAGATTCTCATGTTTCCTCTTCTGCCTTCATGCAGGCCTACAGAATCTGAAGGCAGGAGGAATTCTGACTGGCAACCCAATTTTTTTGAGTTCTTTAACTTCTTAATATAACATTGTCCCGACCCACGGGTTAAGTCAACAGGGACCCTAGAGCGGGAGTGGGGATGAAAGGGACAAGGAATGGAGACAAGACAAAGTTCTGATCAAGTCTCGTTTATTCAGGTGGAGTTTAGGGTATTTATAGGGAGAAGGAGGAATGAGGCCTAGCCCTTAAGGCAAAATACCTAGCCTAACCCTTAAGGCGAAACACCTGACTTATGGGAAAGAGATAGGGTTTGAGGTAATGGAAACCTAGCCCGAGGTTAATGCTAATGTGGCTGGAGCTTACTACAAAATGGCTGTCAAGCACAAGTTTCCCACAGGTCCCCCTTTTCTTTAAACTTTTGAAAGGCCGAATATCCTTGAGGGGACTGTGCTTGTCTTAGGTCAGGAACTACCATACGGTACCAACCCACCTTACCCGTCATTGGAAAGCAGGGCAGCATAAGGACCAGTTCCTGGCTTAGGCTGTGTTCGGTATCACATATAAGTTCTAGTTGCCCGTCTCTGGCTAACCAGCCCAGCACACCAAGGTGGAAAGTTTGCTATTAGAGTAATTCCTCAATTACTCTATTGAATGTCATCGTATTCCTTGAATATTAGAGTAATTACCTCAATTACTCTATAGGATGTTATCGTATTTCTCCTGTTCAAGGAGTTTGCAACTTTCCCTTTCAGCCATCTCAAGTTTATGATAATGGACCTGTATAGATTGCATCTTAATGGCATCCACTTGTTGCTTGATAAAAGCCATCAATTTATTAAAAAGAAAAGGTCCTAATGATAGGATTATTAGTAAGCCAAGCAAAGGTCCTAGTAAGGGAAGGAGGTAGGGTAATATTCCATTTAGCCCTCTCCACAAGGGGTTGTCAAATAGTTCTCTTCTTCTTTTTATTAGGTCTTGTAGCTTCTTTATCTTATCACGAACAATGCCCGATTTGCATAAAAGCAGCAGCGTTCCTGTAGAACCAAACAGATCCCTCCCTATTCTGCTGCCAATAAATCTAATCCTCTTCTATTCTAGAGGACTACCTCTGCTAAGGAATTTTCTCCAAGCCTTAGTAGCGGCTGAAGCCAATTTTCAGCTACTGATTCTACAATTGCTGTAGTATAAGGAGCTGAGGCTCCATATTGGGCTACCGCCGTTTTTAACTCTTATTAACTTAAAATCAAAACCATTGTGATGACGCCAAGCCTATCCTTGTGCATCTACTGTTTCTGTAACCGGGAATGCATCTATTTCATCTAACTTTGGAATTGGTTCTGACCGGGAAGAAAATTTTGGAGCTGCTCCTCTCATAGGTGGTCTCTGATTATGAGAGGTGTTTGGCTATAAGCTCCTGGTGCTCTTTTTCTAATTTTATTTGTTCTTTTAGGAATTCAATCTTATCTCTTAGCTCCTTTCTGGGGTCAAGGACCGGGCATGCTAAGGAAGGAGCACTGGGGACAGGACTATATGGCGGAAGACGCTGAGTGACAGGCGGCCAGTCTGGATTATGATATCTGGCTGCCTGTTCTTCTAAGTCCTCCCAATCTGTATCACTAAGGTCTTCCTTAACTTCAAGAAATTCTGATAGGGTTGAATATTTCTTTGTCTTAGGTTTAGCTCCCTCTAAATTATAGAGTTTTACTTTTGCTTCTAAAGGTGTTCTTTTTTCAGGTATCTTTGATTTTTTCTTTTCAGTTTCTAAAGTACTCTCTCTTAATGTATTATGTGGGCCCCTGGATGGCTCTCTATTTTCAAGGTTTTTCTTTTCAGTTCCTTGGGTTGCCCCTCTTTCTTCCTCAACATCACTATCGAAAGACACGAGGTCCTCTCTTTCTCAATCCTTTTTTCTTTTTGATCTAATTTCTGCTGTTCTTTTAAATCCTCTTTCTCTTTATCTATTTGAAGGATTTTTTCTCCCTTTTCAATTACATTAGCAACTATAGGATCTCCATGCCTCTGTGATATGACCTCATCGATTAAATTCCAGTATGAAAAGGCAGTTGTAGGAACCTTTTCAGGCCCAAATCTTCCGTAAAAATCCCTAAGGGCATCTCCAACCCTTTTCCAGCTCTTACTATCAATAGTTCCTTCAATAGGGAACTAAGGACAAATATCTTGAATATAATAAAAAATCACATAACTTTTTATTTTTTTATTTTTATTAATTTTTATTAATTTTTTATACATGTCTCCTCATTGTCCCCCCTCCCTCCCAGGCATACCCCAACCCCCCAGTGTCTGTGATCATTGGTTATGCTTATTTGCATGCATACAAGTCCTTTGATTGATCACTTATTTACCTCACCTAACTTTAATCTTTCTGCTGTAATTTCACAGTCTGTTTGATGCTTTATTTTTGTCCTCCTGATTATCAGTCTACTCCCTTTCTGTGCTCCTGATTCTATTATATTCACCAGTTTATTCTGTTCATCAAATTTTTAATTCACTTAATTTTTAGATTCACTTGTTGATAGATATGTATTTGTTGTTCATAATTTTTTGGCTTTTACCTTTTTCTTCTTCCTCTTCTAAAAGAGTACCTTTCAGCATTTCATATAATACTGGTTTGAAGTTGATGAACTCCTTTAGCTTTTTCTTCTCTGTGAAGCTCTTTATCTGCCCTTCAATTCTGAATGATAGCTTTGCTGGATA